>JAHDVE020001200.1:0-290788 GCA_022606495.2 Halesus radiatus
GATTTGGGCCTAAGACACATTAAACAAGCTGCATATTATCAGCCAATTCAGCAATAAACACGCAATTGCGATTTATCTTTTCTTTAAAACTCACCAAAACTAAAATTTCAATATCTTATCTCTCACTTAACAAATGCCTGATATGTGTATAATATAATATCATCCCCGTTCAGGCAAAACAAACCATACAAAAAAAAATTGCTTTATAATATTTCAATTTGAAGGATTTTTTAAAATCAGATTTGTGTATTTTCAAAACAGATTTTTCTTTCATCTTCAAACTGTCATGTTGCAATATCTCAACTGTGTTTTGAGGTTAATTTCAGGTGACTTTCATCTGAATATGGACAATACATACATATATTGTGTTTCAAGATTTTCTCTCAAAAAAATTTCAATTTCCGTCCCAAATATTTTCTAATATTGTTGCCATGTTTGTACAAAGTATCATTATATTGGTAAACATGTTTTGTGAAATGAAGGATACCTGCTTAGTGGTGAAGTTTGCTGGTTCATTGGATTTGAAGAAACTACTGAAATACATGTTTTCTGATAATATGTGAAGCTAATACTTTTAGCCACTAAAATATACTGCCTATTAGTTTTAAGCCCTAGAAAGATAGTGTTGCTATTAGGTGATAGATTTCGCTAGCGGAAACTTAACAAATTGAACCCCTATATTTATGTAAATGCATGTGGTTCGACATTGCATTATAAAACATGGAATTTATTTTATCTTTTCAATTTTAACTTAAATTAGCACAATCATTGACGGCTCTTATAGACCAAAAGATGACCATCAAATAACCTAACCCATACGTCACCTCTGCCAAATGAGTACTGGGGGTTAACACCAAATAAGATTAGTAAAAAAACTGCCGTCTGTCAGAATTCTATTCTGGAGGAGTCATGGAAATGAGCCACTTCCGGTGTCATTTTTGGGAATAAAATAACATCGCCTAACTTAAACTAACGGCAAAAGTTCACAACTAATTAGTTATGATTACAAATTGCCGTCTGCCAACTTTTGCATAGGTACAAACCTTACAGACGACCTGAGAGGTCACATAACCCATCCGTAACCTGAATGAAACAAATGCCAGAATGTAGGTAAGGTTTCCCTGTTTACTTATAAATCCATCTGCCAACCTAATATTGAGGTGAATCCCTTGACAGACCAGACCCCATTATTTGAGTGAAAAATACCTTTCTCCTATTATAATACTGTTAAATTATCTGTTGAATAAAATGAAATTTGCATCTTATATAATGTAGTAAATTATTACATGTAAATGGATATACGAGTTTACATCAATATGAGTGCAATGAGGATGAGAAAAGCAAATAAACCTATAAAAAAATATTATTCGTCAAGAGTCTAGTGTATTTTTTATACAATGGTATTAATACATTCAAGCGAAGTCGCCACACCTGCCTATCCCCAACTCTACAGCTTAGCACACGCATCAGCCATTTTGGTGATTATTCTCGTGCGGTTTTATGTATGTTTTTTTTTGTGTTAATATTTGTTTTTTTTTTGTTAATACATTAACACATTGGTCAATTGGGTTTTAAAAAAACAACTTACTTATAACCATTTCATTTTTACAATTTAAAATATTAACAATTTTTAATCATAACTAATTAGTCGTAAACTTTTGCTGTTAGTTTTAGTTAAGTGAAAAGTTGGTTATTTTCTTCCCAAAAATGACACCGGAAGTGGCCCATTTCCAGAACTCCTCCTGAATTCTGACAGATGGTGGTTTTTTTTAGTAATCTTATTTGGTATTAACGCCCAGTTGGCGGAGGTAACTATTTGTTTAGGTTATTTGACGGTCATCGCTTGGACTATTATAAGGTTATCTTTTTTACAACATTCCCAATGTATCTACATATATACAATAACAGATTTGCGCAGAACTCTTTTTATTCTATAACTAATGCATACATGTATGCACTGGAGGCATGCATTATCTGTGAATCATCTTATGTGCATACCAGTATAAGGGTTAATATATATTAACCATAAAGCAAAGATCTCTGTGTTTGAAGCAGCAAAAATTCTCAAATGGTGAGCCATGGACTGCAACTATTTTTAGCTCACAATGTAATTTCCAACATGAGGTACGGAGCTTTAAAATTTGTATACATTTATCTGATAGACAAGAAGCCATTTTGTTTGTTCCAGATTTTTGTTATTGTTAAATAAGGAAAATAAATGTTTTATTTGAATAAAATCGAGGGAAAAGTGAGTCGGCAGAAACTTATAAATGCCATAGACAGATGACATTATGTCGAGATACATAGATCCTTATTGTTAGGGTTTTGCAAGAATCATGATTATACTGATTGACATTTTCCTTAGCTTTTGGGTTATTTTTATTTAAAAACTACTTCCAATCATTCATTAATTTTTGGAGAATCCAACTCTAGTAATTATTTTATTATTTGTGAAAATTATATTTTTTGTGTTAGGTTTCATCTTTAACTTACAATGTCGACATGTATGCATTTATTAAAACAACATTGTCTAATTTTTAAAACACCAACTATTAACAGAAAAATTACTACGTACATTATTATGTTAAATACTTACATATTTTAATTATTTATGTAATCCAAAAAGAGGTTTTGTTTAATAAACAGACAAATCTAATGCTAGTGAGTTTTATTTGAAAACCTGCATGTTTTATTTTTTACCAATAAGTATAATATTTATACATAATAAGTGTTATTATTTCCTCAAAAGACCCTAACTTTATGGAAATTGGTCTTATTTATTAGATTCTTTAGGAATCCTTTATTCTATCCAGGGCTTATACAGATACTCTTTGTTTTAGTATCTACGGTGGGCTTTACTACCTTAACATGAATTCTATTGTTCTTCTAGAAGAAACATTTCAGATAAGATTTTTTTAAAGTGCAAAGAGAGTATGGTATGTAATATTTGTACAGATTTTTGCATGCCTCTCGTAAAAGATAAAGCGCACCATGCGCTTCCTGGCTTTAATTTTGTAATAACTCACTTGTGTTTTACAAAATGATGTTTTTGTAAATTTTTCCATCTTATCAGATAACGTATCTATTTATTTACCAAAATTTTATGTTTATAGTATAAGTCGTTTTCCCAAATTACCTACTTACTTTCAGATAAAAGACTTTTTTCTCCCTCGCGTTACTAAAAAAGTTAAACAAAGCATATATTTTAAAATTGTATTTTCATAAGGTAAGTGTATTTCTAAATAAAAATAAAATTGTATTAGGTCCTTTAATAATTCTATAATGAAAATCAAAAATACTGTTTGTTACGGCGAGCACCAATTTCAAATATTTATTACCTGACTTGTGGCAAATATCAAGCTATGCAAAATCCCTAGTCTGATTGGTTCTTTAGTTGATAAGCGATTACGGTTCATTTAAATATGTTGCTAATCCGCTGGGGATAGCTGGCATTCAACGGTAGATGCACCATATAGTAGCGCAATGGCATTCCACAAGTTTGAATCGTCTTGTTCTCCTAGAACATCCCTTCTAGAGTCCCAAACTTTTTTCCCCGTGAACCCGTTTGCCGTTCTTATAATTTTCCGAGAACCCCCCCAACCTGTCTGTCCAAAACTTTGGTATAATACTGAACAAGTGGTATTTATTCACTGTGCGATGCATTCCTGGTAGTATGAAAATTTGTAAAAACTTGCGCATGAACGTCCCCGCATGAACACGATTCGCTTTAAGTGCGCAGTCGAGCGAAACTTACTACAGTGCTTTACAATGCGTGCAGTTTAAATGAACTCCGATTCGTGGACCCCCATTTACATCTTGTGGACCCCCTTTTTTTCTACCTGCCATAGACCCCCTGCAAATCTATTTGGACCCCCCAGGGGTCCGTACGTACCACTTTGGGAACTTATGTTTTGGAAGAAAAATCTCAGATAAGAAAAAAAACTCCAAGGAAAGTGTGGGCTGTAATATTTGTATAGATTTTTGGATGTTAGTTAATACAATATCAAGAAATAAAACAAATCTGTATGATGTTCATATTTGTTATATTTTACAGACAAATAATATGTAATTATGTATAAAAGTTTTATCAATAAAACTAACTTGCCAATTCTACCGTTGTTACCGAAGTTCTAATTTTAAATAATCTAATAAGCACCACATTGTTGTTTCCAAAAAAATATTACCCAAATAACTTATATGTTACAAAAATGATTACATGTAAATTTTCTTGTACATAATGTATGTACTGACCAACATATAAAAATATATAATCAATATTTAAAATTCCTTATTATAAAATATTCCTTATCATAAAATCAAACAATATAAAATTATTATTATATATTTTCAATCTCTTCCAATTTTGTGGGTGGTTGTAGGAGCATCTACCCTCACAATGGTTTCCGCAATTTGAAAATACCCCACGTAATGGGCAGTCTCGGGTGTTGTATCATTGTGGTAGTGTCCCCCCTCGCCATGGTAACTGAAAGTGTGGAAGTGCTGCACCCTCAGGTCCAAATCCTGGAAAACACCATTTCCAGATTCAATTCACATTGTTTATAATCTCAACTATAAAGCAGAAATTTCACTGTTTCAAGAAGGAAAAAATTTGATGGACGGTAATTGGTGTCATGAAAATTACACAATTTTTGTGTTTAGAAGTTTTAGTTCTACCCAACTATTTTCAGCTAGCAATGCACTTTAGAAATATCGATAACTATAAAAAAAAATAATACTAAACCCATTTTTTCTTCTCTTTAAAAGAATGACAAACATTCCCCGGATATGAATAGATTTAGAAAACAGTCCTCTCAACTGAAGTGAAGCCGGGCAGTAAATACTAGTTAAATATGAAATAATATATTAAACGTGTGATTTCAATTGTAGTAATAATTCATTATTTGCAAAACGTCATTTTGTTTTATAATTTTTAAATAGTATTTCGCACTATTAAAAAAAATGTTTTAGTTCAACCACAAACATATTATGGTATGGAATCTCGCATATTTATTTATTTTATTTATTTCTTAAAGTTTAACAAAAAATCCGCAAAAAAATGTAACCTTCCTGGGGTACCCCGTTCTAAGGCCACATTGTACATGGTTTTATATAAAGAATATGAATTTGGTTAAGTATATTTTAAGTTTGATAAAAAAATTTAAGTAAGATTTCGTAATTATATTAAAATATCACTAGAGGAACATTTGGTCTATAGATTACATATTGGAGATATTTCAACAGAGGAAAGCAGTAGTTCAATCTAAGCGTAGTGTGATTGCATAATGGTAATAAAGCTTACCGGGTCGTGGGAAATCAAATAACCAACGTTGATAAGGGGAGCGGTCATTTCAAAGAAATGCAACCAATCATCAACATCTTCATCGGACTGCAATGGAGTTGTTGAAAAATCTGGCATTATGTGCTCCTTCGTTTTTCCCTCTTTTAATAGGAAAGTACCTCCTAAACCTGTGAAATTGTGAGTCGAAGTTTAAAATGGGTTGAAGTTTTACTCGGTTAAAAACTATTTTATTATTAATATTTTAAAAAATATACACATTTGTACCTATAGGCTAATTAAAAAAAGTAGTAAATTCGCCCTTTAGTACAGCTTTTATTTTAGCTAATACAAATATTTTCTTCTTTCAATCTTTTATAGAATACCTAAATAATATTTGTTTTGACCTTACCAATGGGGGAATCCTTGTAATGTGCTTGTAAAGTTTTCCTTATAGATGAGATGAAATCATCACTTCCAATTCTTCTCTTACACTCAACTTTGATAACCTGCGTTAAAAATATATTATAAGATTAAAACTTCCACTAAAAAATAAAGTTTACGTTTTCATGTCTGAAAGGAGTTTTTATAAAATTCCTATTATTCGATAAATATGTTGGGTTTATTCATTTGTAGTTTATAAAATATTTTATCTTGAATTCAAGTTTTCATGCTCAAAATAAATGTATTATTTGCATAATATTTATCTTACTTTTCCTTGTTTGCCTTGTGACATAAAAAGATTGGCTAACAGAGCGCATCTAGTTTCAGTCGGAGGCAAAATCTCGAGCTTGCACTTCCCTGTCCCTTTAGGGGCCCCGATTGGATCGATACTTGCTATCCTGGATTGCTGGTTGACTACTCCATCTATAACTGAGAGATTAATCATACCCTGGAAGAATGAAGAAAAATTTATAATAGTTCAGTTATAGAAGGATTTGTCAACTCTTGTTTCCACCCTAAAATATTTTTTTGGTTTTTTTTTTAGTAATTACAATGTTAAATGATTTATTTCAAGTTTGAATTTTTGATTACAAAATAAAGATGGGGATATTGGAAAAATATGAAACAGTAGTAATGATTTTGAAAAAGAAATATGTCATAGAGAAATAATTATTGTTGGACAAGGGGTGACAAAAAGGTGACATAGTTTAATTGGTAAACATGACAAGCCAAAGATCTAGTTTCAAGTCTCAGTTTTTTTTTTTTTTTTTCAATGTTCTGTTTACATTTTATTAATATTGATGGTGCTAGGTGAATGGTGGGTTCAAAACACCATCAGCCATGCAAAAACAATAGTTTTTGAAAAATTGTAACATAATACCTTCATTTGCTTGTATCTTCAATTATGGTTGCCATCTTGTTATATCGGCAAAAATTTTTTATTAAATAGATAGAGAATGGATGGATGAAGACAAAATTGGCTAAAATAATTTATTTTTTTTGAACCTACCTCACAGTTAACTCCTAAAAATGGCCAAGGGGCAGCTGCGGGGCCGATAGCATAAACTGGGTTCATTTCAGCTAATTTACAAATGTCGGGAACTTCATATACTTTCTCTCTCGTCACCAATGGCAACAGATATGGAGGACCTCCAATATCGTAGATTTGAGGCTTTCCCCCAAGACCTGAAAAATTAATCACGTCTTACTGCAAAACAAATTATAGATACAATTTGCACTCAAGATAAACGTGGCCCTGGAAATTGGCAGTATGAGCATGAAACACAGTGTATACTGAATAATTTACTATATCATGGTAGATACAGAATCTGTTGGTTCTTACCTGGACAAACCAAAGTAAAAGGTTGTTTGGTTAAGTCTGGACAGTCCACGACCTGGACGGAAACCTCACCAAAGTTCTTGTTAAGACCTTGTAATAAAACTAGAAAATAAATCAATTTATCATATGATCATTATGAAGTCAACCATGAAATTAAAGAAACTAATTAATCGGCTTCGTTAATTATTTATAAAAGTAATTAGTTCATGCTGAATAATTAAATTAATTATAATTTAACTTCATAAAATCTTAAGTTAATAAAAACAAATCGATTTCTTACCTCCCGCTACTTCATCTTTGCTTGGCTGGTGTAAAGGTTTCTTCACAACAGGAACTTTGCTAACGTCCATGGTTTGAAAGGTTTTATTTTTCGTCGCCATATTGTCTTATTTGATTATTATTAGAAAACCTAAAAAAAATTAAAGAAATTCTGTTGAAAAACTTTATTGCCATGCAATTTCTCCTCAAGACAAGACACTGCTTTTCCAACACAAATCTTAAGAAAGAATGATAAAGCAATAAAGTTTTCTAGGCTTATAAATACAGATAACAATCTAAATAATGTAATAATTTCTCAAATATATGATAACATTTACCTACTTCTGTCACCTGTCAGTTGAATACACAATACCAACTAGGTGGAAATCAACTTCATAGATAACAGACAAGGTATCTTCAGGTAAGTACTTACTCTATGTTTTCTTATATTTTCAGCATCAGCTATTGCATAAAAGAGACAACAACTCTTAACGTACCTACTTCTTTCATAGAATTTTACCAAAAGTTGGGTACTCAAAAAAAGTTAATCAATTGTATTATTTTTTGATAATACATAATGTTATGAAAACACTTTATATCCGATTTCAAACTGATTAAAAGATAATGTTTATCATGCTTAGCATAAAAAGTAATGAGGACAAGTTAAAAATAATAACTTCTATTCGTCTAGACTTATACTCCTAATATCAACTTTTAAAATAAGCACTACCGTTGCACAATTGAGCCTTTTACATAGAAAAATAATACTGTTTTCAGAATTTTCATTTTGATTTTCAGAATGAATTTTAACTAAAGATGGAAATAATGAGAGGAACTGAAATTATGTGGGTACATACAAGCATTGCCAGATTATTATTTTACCAAATCGGGATTTTTACTATGCGAAATTAAAAAAAAACGAGATTTTGGAGCAAAAAACAGGACAACGTAAAAAAATGGGACAACGTAAAAAAAATGGGACAACATAAAAAAGAGGTTTGCGTAAACAGAATGATTGGAACCAAAGTCGACATTTAAATTATCTGCGCCATATGAATATACATTAAATAGGTATGGACGTATTATGTTTTTCCAATGTTTCACAAACCACTTTTGTAATTTCATCAGCTGTTTCATTACAGCTTTCTACATATAATCATAAATTTAGCTGCCGGGACGTCCCGTCACAATCGGGACATCTGGCAACGCTGCTTATACTACAGCATGATAGATATTTATATTAAATATGAAATGCCAGAGAACGTGAATTTTTTTAACTGTTTATATAATTTATACTTGAATATCAAAATCGAAATGGAGTATGGAATTTCATATAGAATTATGGATTTCGGCAGAGATTTTAAAATTCACCGTTAAGTATGGAGGAGTTGAATAAATAATACGGAAAACAAAAGACTTTCATGAGAAGTGAGCCGATGAAGGGATTTACTACGAGAATATTATGACATTCTATTCTATTTTGCAAAAAAATATAATTAAATGACCACAAAAAATATATTTCTTCAAGTACACATTTTTACTTTCACAAAATGAATTGGCACTCAAAACAGGTCACATCAAGTGCTGTGAACATAACATAATATATTTTCTCTGAGAGTACCTAGTTGATAAGCGCAGTCCTTATCACTGTGATAACTTCAATACACAAGTCTAATCACGGTTAAGAATGACATAAACTTTCAAGAAGATAAACCGCAGTCGTTGTTATCTAATTAAAAACAAAATCTCCGTTCCTCATAATATTGTTAATTTATTTGTTTATCAAAGGTTATGTAGGTTAACTATTTGAAAACGAATAGCGCATAAGTACTTTATATTCTCACAAGAATAACATATAAAAAAAAATTCTCCATAGCATTAGACATTTAACCTTGTGAAGGGGTTGCAGGTTTGATTTGTGACACTTGCATGCGTGGTGTTGTAATGTTGGTTGTTAAGTTGATGTGTCTAATAAATATGACTTAATATCCATCGTAACAAGCAATGATAAAATTTATCTATCATAATTTTAGGAAAAAAGCTTTTTGACAGGATCTTTGGTAAAGAAGGGTGGAAGTAGATTGGGCAAGGGTACATCCAACACCCTTGAATAGAGAATCATGATGATGATGTCTAATTATTATTACTAATTCGAAGTTTGCAAGGTTGAGATTGAGTGAACCATCATGATTATACAAGTTCAATAAACATTATATCCATACATACAAATAATAAGTAAAAGAAAGGCTTATGTGTTATAGAATTTTATTATCTTAACAGAACTTAAGCACCAGCTTAGGCAATGTATTGTAAGCTACATAAATGTAAGTAGATGATTTGGTAATAATATTATTAGTACATATTTGTATTCATACAATACTTTAAAATAATAAAATGAGGAAAATTGATAAACAAATGTAGTTTAAATTTGATTCATCCGTCACCTTTTAACCTGTTTCCTGTGCATCTGATATATCCCCGATAAAAGAAACATAGTTAATGAAATACAAAAAAAAAAAAAAAACATAAGTATGTATGTGCACACAAAATTCTAATATTAAAATAAAAATTTCTTCAAAGGATTGGTATTCACTTTGTGGTTTCATTATTAATTAATTAATTAAAAAATATATTTTGTTTACGCCACTTTAAATTTTATTTATTTTTATTTTTACTTACCTACTTTAATCAATAATTTTTGTTTGTTTATAATTTTTCTATTCTTAAAATTATTGTGTTATAATTTTTATCATTTGTCTATACTTGAAATTATTTTTTAGTATTCATATATTCCTGATGAATATCGCTGTCGAAACATGTAGATATTTATAAAGTGATGTAAACAAAGTATATTTTTTTATTAATTAATTAAAATAATACGTACAGTGGTTTTCTAGCAAATTTCAACCGTCATAAAAACATATCACTTATAATCGAAGTAGGTACAAAGTTGAAATATCAATAATCTTGATCATGAATCATCACCCATTATAATTTTTTTTTATCATTTCAACCTTTAATTTCAAAATGTACATAAATATTAATAAAAATTCTCTTGATTTTAATCAGTTTTCACTATAGAATAGGCCCGAGTGATGTAGTTAGGTGAACACTGCGGTAAAAACAACTACATCAATGTATCTATAACAAAGAAAACATATATGTATAAAGGGTTTCATTTGGTTGAATGCATGTTAAATATTTTCACAAATTAACTCCATGATTCATAATAATAATTTTCCCCATTTTGTCTCCACACCATCTAAACATCCATTTATTAAACTAATTCATAACGCTGACATTCTTTTTGGACTACCTCATTCGTACATGATTTTGCCATCCACAACACAAACAGGCGTATCTCATATTTAGCAACTTTCCAGGAGAGTCAAAAAACTGGTTTTTTTTTTGCTAAATTCTTATATGTTTTATTACATGTTTCGCTGATGGGGTTTTAATTACCCCAATAGCGAAACATGTAATAAACTGTATAAGAATCCTAAAATAATTATTTTTTTGGCTGCACAGTATGAGATGCACATGCTTGTGTTGTGGGCAACGATTTTTTAATTATCAAATCAGAACTCCATTATATGCTAGCCTCACTTTGTTTGACAATATGTTTAACTACTGACTGCATTCAGTCCTGTATCAAATTTAACTGTCCTGTGAGCCTTCCCGTCTCACACAAGTATACGAAGTAACACAAACTCATCCACCTTCGTTAGAATGTCTACTTGCAAAGTAGAAAAATAAATTTAAATAATTTACTAACAACCGTGTCTATACAATATTTCGTCACTACAGTTAATCACCACATAAGTTGGCCCGAAATACAATTTAACAGCGCCATAATAGTATCACAGCAATTCTTCAACACATTAAATTGTGGATGGTTTTTGTCTTTTTAAGTGGTCAAATATCACTTATGTGGAGATGGATTGCATCGATGATCATGCTCATAAAAAACATATACTTTAAATGTCCTTAACGACAATAACAACATAATAGGTAGAATTTAATAACAATTCAAAACTCGTATTTTGAAAAGAATCTATTATGATTGATCATCAGATTATGTAAACTAACATTTAGACACTTGAGTGAAAACTTATTATTAGTACAATTTTTATATATATTTACAATACTTACTAATTATTGTAAACTGTTGCTTTTCCAAATACAATAGAATAAAAATATCCCTTAAAAGGGTGATAAAATTAAAATGGAATGGGTGTTTTTTCACCCATTTTAAAAGCAAAAAATAAAAAAGGTAATATTAATTAGATAGAACAAACATATCACAATTTAAACTTTGCCTTTACGTTTCTGACCAAAATGTGCATAAAACTATTAATTAAATATGATGTGAAATTACACAATGTACAATAAATTTTTTGGTATTATTATTTGCAAGAGATATAATATTTCTAAATAATACACCAATAAATTATTATGCTATTAACTATTTAGTGTCATTAAGATAAATCAAAAATTATCCATAGCAAAATGAAAACAAAAAAGGTTTCAATAAATGTGCCAAACTCATATTTATTTCCATAACCCTATTTAATGTAAGCACCTTCGAGCCATTGTAGTAAGACTCTGTTAAGTAAAATTTAATGTAT
The DNA here is from genome assembly GCA_022606495.2 of Halesus radiatus. Taxonomy (NCBI): domain Eukaryota; kingdom Metazoa; phylum Arthropoda; class Insecta; order Trichoptera; family Limnephilidae; genus Halesus; species Halesus radiatus. The sequence goes on from JAHDVE020001200.1 coordinate 11,945, forward strand.
TAATAAATGAATAAGAATTATAATTTAAATAAAAAATGTTTTTGTTGTAAGCCACTTTATTTTTATACATATTTAGGCATTCGACCGGTTTCGGTTGGACTCAACCTTCTTCAGGAATGTACACATATAAACTAAAATTAAAATACAGAGATATCATAATGGATTATTAATTAAATGTTCGGCGAATTCTGAAAAACCTATACTTGTTAAGCATCTAATATGTTCTTTGACTCTAATGTTTACGTTTCTCGCGGTTTTACCTATATAAATTGCCGGGCAATCGTTACAATTAAGTTTATAGATGCCAGAATGGCTTAATGTATCTTCTTTGTCTTTACAATTAATTAAAAGTTTGCCTAAATTATTATTGGTATAAAAAGCTGGTTTTATTTCTGATGGGAGTTTTGATGTGCACAAGGAAGAAAATTCACTAATATACAAAATTCTGCGCCATTTGGGAGTTAAGTTATTATTATTATTAGATTGTAGATCATTATAGATATATTTATTTGTTGAAATACGGCGAAGTTTTTTTGATAAGATATAAGGTATTTCAACAAATAAGTTATTATTAAGTTAAGGTATTATTATTATTAGATTGTAGATCATTATAGATATATTTATTTGTTGAAATACGGCGAAGTTTTTTTGATAAGATATAAGGTATTTCAACAAATAAATATATCTATAATGATCTACAATCTAATAATAATAATAACTTAACTCCCAAATGGCGCAGAATTTTGTATATTAGTGAATTTTCTTCCTTGTGCACATCAAAACTCCCATCAGAAATAAAACCAGCTTTTTATACCAATAATAATTTAGGCAAACTTTTAATTAATTGTAAAGACAAAGAAGATACATTAAGCCATTCTGGCATCTATAAACTTAATTGTAACGATTGCCCGGCAATTTATATAGGTAAAACCGCGAGAAACGTAAACATTAGAGTCAAAGAACATATTAGATGCTTAACAAGTATAGGTTTTTCAGAATTCGCCGAACATTTAATTAATACTAACCATAATTTTGATAAAAGTACAGGAGTACAATTAATACATAAAAATAGTATAGGCTTGCGCCTTAATAACTTAGAAGCATTAGAAATATCAAAATCAAATAAAAATAATATATGCCAAATTTTAAATAAACAATTATATTTAACCCAAAGTCCGATTTTAAGGATGTTCCCTTTCTTCCCCTCCCCTCCCCTTACCTCTCTATTACCGCACTACCCCCCCCCCCTCTGTGATGCTCTGAACTGTTCTACCCTATCGTGCTGTCTCTTTTCCTCACTTTCTCTGTCTCCATTATGATATCTCTGTATTTTAATTTTAGTTTATATGTGTACATTCCTGAAGAAGGTTGAGTCCAACCGAAACCGGTCGAATGCATAAATATGTATAAAAATAAAGTGGATTAAAACAAAAACATTTTTTATTTAAATTATAATGTCAAGCCACAAAGGGATTGCTTCCTTCGATAAATAGAATAAGAATTACTTTGTTTACACCACTGTTTTAATATAAAAAATAAAAAATTATGACATGTCCACAATACGTTTCTACCAATAATGTTTGAAATTGAGGTAGGTACTTACATATAATATTTTCTTTCAAATTTAAATAATGTGTTCTAGTTTTACAGCACCTTTGAGGTGATTTTTCGCAAAAATGGCTCTATCCAAATCATCCAAATATTATCATTTTTAAAAAGAAATGGGAAAGGCAATAATAGTTGAGTGGCATTATTATGGAAAGAATCATATATAAAATATTATATAGGTTATATATTTACTGAACCGACCATTTTCACTCTCCCAATATTCTATACCAATTAAAAGGCAAAGGAATACATAGCAGGGGTAATAATTTAGTAGAAGAATAATACACAAGTTACGAAATTATACACATAAAGAAAATTGACAAACTCAAATAATTAATAATATGTATTATTGCATTATACAATATTGCGATAATGAAACATTATCAGATCTTTCAAATTTGATTAGAGATAACTATCTTGCTATCACTTCTTAGCATCAGTTATTCTTTGAATTACTTTAATCTTTTCTATGAAATTAATCTTATTTTCAATCATTATACAAATTGGGTCTTGTTTTGTTTGACCTCTGATACATAACATAAAGAACATAAATAATGTTTTCCTGTAACTGCATAATATGCAAACTGAGGATCATGATTTTTATTGGTACGTTCAACTCCCAATAATATTCTATTGGACAAACTAGTAAGTGTGCTAGAGGTATATAATAATAGAAAAATATACTTAAAATGTAGCTATACGGGAAGTTGTCATCTGAATAAAGGTGGGTATGATTTTAAATTATGTTAGATCCATTATTGCAGGTTATGACATCTGTAGGGTAGCGGTTATAAATTTGACTTAGTTCAAATGACACACTTTGAGTAAAAATATACAGCCATTTAGCTTTATTTTTATTTTTTTTATTTCATATAAATATAAATATGGGCACTGACGTTCTGGGTGTTTTATGATGTTTGTTATGTCTGATGGATTTTATAAACAACAGTTCACAGCAATGGTAAGGAAAACTTATTACATATTTTGGTATTAATTATTGAAACAATGAAATAGAAAAACGCACAGAAAAGAAAAAGATTTGGGTGCCACTAGAACCTGAATCTGCCGCTTGCCGGCTGTGTTCCCAATTACACTATATTACCTCATGTCTAACCTGAGATTATTCGTCTATAACATATTATTTATTGTTTGAAAACCATTAATACTGTTTTATATTTTTTTCCCAAAATTATTATGATTCTGTGTTGCGTCACAATGTAGATAACAACAGATTTCAATGTGGAGCTTCCGTTTTTCAAATTTACATACATTATTCAGTCAAAATCATAATCGGCCTCCTGCAGAGTGAAGAGCTTTTCTGAGAACATGCACTTGGCATAATTAACTTGGTGCATCACCCATCTGGCCAGTTCCCCCGTGTCGCACTGCACCTGCGGCCTTCGCACCCCCACCGCCCCGGGCCCGTCCACCCGCACCACCAGCTCGACGTAGTACTCGCCCATGCCACTCGCTACGGCCTGGCAACTGTGGAGGTTGCTGAAATAATACTCAACACTTTAGACATTCTGTATTGTGTTATTTAACAGGATCAATCATATTGCTAGTGCATGTCAAAAACTTTGATTTTTAGGAATAAAGTCTGCCCCACACAACTGGTTTGCCCAGTACTAACTGAAGCCACCACGTCGAAAGGCTCAGCTGTTTGAACGTCTGTCCCTAAAGTCAAGCCCATTGTTCGATCCTTTCTCACACGTTTTCTTAAAAACGGTGGACAAGTCGAATGAGTGTGGGACGACCTTTACAACAGAAACAAAAGAAGGAAATTCATACCTATGTACATAAAATACACACACAACTAGATAAGTCAATAAGAATAAATGGATTATTTCTATAGCGCCGTTTTTGTGGGAAAATCACCTCAAGTGCGTATCACCTCAATAGTTTGTCATGAGTATCTGGAACACCAACCATATAGGATAGGGAGTAGAAAAGAGAGAAAATAAGTACACATAGTTGAGAAAAAAATCATCATATTTTCTAAGCACTTAGAAAATATGATATCGTTCGATTTGAGTATGTACATACCTACAATTGGTGGGTTACGATTTGTTAAATAATGTTCAGGAGAATTTTTTTAAACTTAAGTGTACGTGGAGATTGGAATGAAATGAAAAGGGGAGAATGTTCATTGAACAATCCCCCTTTTCCAAGGTATATCGTTTTCAACGGGAAAATACCTCCCATGTGTCAAAAATGTTAATTGTTCAGGACGAAGTAAAAACTGATTTTTTTTTACTGTTTTTTAAAACATAAAAAATACACTTTTTAGCTTTAGATGCAACGCATGAGTATGTATTTAACTAATTTTCGAAAAGTCAACATGGGAGGTATTTTCCCGTTGACAATGACTTATTTCAAACTGTCTTAAAACCGGTACTAACCTCCTTATTAACCTTTTTTTAATAAAAAAAATTGATAGTGAATTAACAGAAAACAGGATTGTAAGCAAAATAGCATTATTAGTTCGTTTAAAGAAAACAACTGATTCCGATCCTATTTAAACAGTAACCCTTCAAATGTTGTAATTTAAAAAAATATGTATTTCAGCAAAAGTGTAATTTCACATGGTCGGAAAATGTAAAAAAAGTCACCTTAAATGTACTTCAGTAACAATATGCGGATCCCCCGAAGTGCAAGTGAATATCCTTAAGCACTTGGTTGAAATCAGGGCTCGGATGTCGTAGGGGCTGCCCCTGATGCACTCGTAGGCCAGGAAGCCTTCCTGGTAATCCCGGTTGTTGATGGAGTAGAGGTATTGGCGCCCTGTGCTCTGGAAGCGCGAGTAGCGGGGCAACAGGCCTCCGGGGCCCAGGGGACAGCGCGGAGGGCGGGTACGCTCGGGGACCCAGCGCTCGGAACTAGAAATATTGGCAGTTAGGAGAGAATAAACACACAAATCATTAAAATATATGGCTGAATTTACTGTGTGAATATTATTATTGCAAGTGCACATTGTTATAAGTGCTATTATCACTGCACACTATTATTAAAATATGCATTAAAATCTTGAGAATACATAGCTTCAAGGAGCACCATACTAGTACATGAATTGTACATTTTCTAACAAATAACAAAAATGTATTGATTTGATTTGATATGATATTGAGATTTCAATATATCGTCGCTGCATATATAATATAGCTTATGTGCCGTTTTGTACATTCGGAGGTGATCGAGAAAAACTGCTATAAAAAATAATTGCAGACTAGATTTGAAAAAATATTTTTTATAATTATTAGGCAAGCTTTCCATCTTAACAAATCTATTCTTTTTAGCAAATCTAGTCTTTGCAATATTTATTTTTTAAAGCAGTTTTTCTCGATCATCTCAGAATGTACGAAACGACACATAAGCTATATTATATATGCAGCGACGATATGCATAGTTGCAAACTACGAAGCAAATGTAAAAATAATAGCAGAATTACCTTCGGCTGGTGTCTCTGAGTGCGGCAGCCGTCTCTGCTGCCAGATCTAGCACGCCCACCACCGGTTTCGTCACAGTCCCCACCAGCCCTTTGCCCACCCCGGCCAGGAAGCCCTGCAGCCCCTGGTGCTGCGCCCCCTCGTAGCTGTGCTTCACGAGCGAGGTGACCCCGCCCAGCAGGCCGAGACCCAGCCCGCGCAGGCCGGCGGCCAGGTGGCCTCCAGCGCCCCCAGAGCCCCCCTCCGCGCCGCCTCCCCGACCCCGAATGCGTGCGCGTGTTTCTTCGTGCGCCTCGTCTAGGATCACGCGACCTAGACCGTCTCCGAGGGATTCTGAAAATAACAATGAAAAAAGTTAATCAATACGCAAAAAGTACACACTATCAATAGCGGACATTACACATACGCTTCGGAGCGAATATCTCACCACACTCTGTTCCAATACGTCTGCTGAAACATACGTGTAAAGGCAACCAACTGCAGTCCGAACGTTTAGATCTCCCGTCAGTCCGATCGGTGCGTTTTGTTAACGATCGGCATGCTATGCGTTTATACGTATGTAAGTGTTTGAGCACGCGCCGCGCATTAGTTATTTTTTTATTTAATGGCTTTTTACCGACTGTTTATGGAAAATCAAAAACAAAGAATTATACCGGTCCTATCATTATACCAAAAGAAACTTAAAAAATCAGGCATATGACAGGCTTGTGGAGTTTTGTAAAGGAATTAATAATAATAATAGTTGGATATAGCCCTGTTTTTGCGAAAGATCACTTCAAGGGCCCTATACAAATATATTTATATGTTTTTCCAAGACTCTGTCCTATTACTAACTATGGATAATCTATTATAACAACTTATAACTTAAAGTTAACAGGTTACATCCACCTGCTAATCGGTTAGTAACATAAAATTATATGTACATACGATTTATATTATGTACAGGCAAATAATAACACAGGACCATACTTACCTGGCAGTTCACTTAAAACACAGTTTATTAGAAAATTGTATATACAGTTTTACACGCAGAGGACACAATATCGAAAACACTGCGCATTGCATGTTATTTGAGGTGTTATTTCTAATTATTAATGTTCTTTTTGTGTTCGTTTGTCAAACAACAACAAAAAGAGCAAATTTATCTTCCAAATTGTGATTCGTCGCACAATAAGAAACAGATTGAGGAGAAAAGTTTCAAATATGTAATATTAATGCAATAAGATAAAATTGTTTTTTTTTAATTTTTTTTGATTTTCCATGCTTACCTGGATTTTTTGGAAAAAAATTAATAATCCCTTTTAAGCACCTATTTTATAAATTATTTTGCACGTTTCTGGAATTAATATACTTACTTAATTCTGATGCAGAAATACCGATACTAAATTTCAAATCTTTGAATGAACAACCAGTTGCAAGTCTTAAGGTGGCTGTGAGATGTCATAACAGTATTAGTCAATTTTATAATGAAACATTCCAGTAAACTATCTAAATGTTCACTGTTCATACGTAAGTATTTTCAAATGATCATAGTGATGACTAACTTATATCTATGGTCAAAACTCCAGAAAAACTTTTAAGCCATATGACATATCACGCATCAGGCCACACTTCGCTCTGATCTCTGGGAAATCCTTTTACACGTACACTTCCGAGCGGAGGTCACTCAATTGACGCATCGGTCTGCCTGCGGAAGTTTGGTGGCTTTTTTAACTCAAATTAGCGTAACATTTCAGCCAGCGGGCTGATGTGGCATATCGGCAGGCGCTTTGGAACAGAGATCGAAGAGCGCGATCGGAAGCGTACATGTGGGAGACGCTAATGTCATATGCGTCAACTGCATAAATGACAGCCTGGGGCCGGTGGGACTATGGCAGTACCCAAAAGTATACCTACACAAGCGTCAATCCGGATCCACAATTTGGGAAATATCATGAGGCTGAGGAAGAGGAGAGGAAGGAGATGTGAGAGAGGAAGGTTGATACCGGGCTATTCAGATCTGATCACTAAACAAGTGTCTATTCTGAATAGAGGTCTCCCACCAGGGTGATAATAAGAGTGTCTAGCACTCTAGTAATCAAACGTAATGCCATCAAAAAGAAAAGCCAGCATCTGAAGTTGAACCAGGATGCTAAATAAATCACAAAAAAGTTCGTTTAAAAATCTAGTATGAAAAATAATAAGAAGGACAGTGAAATAAAAGTGTGTTTTTTTATGATGGATCAATGATACAATAAAATATGTATTACCTGTTACTTTAGCAGCCGAGTTGGATAAACCGTGTGTCACGTTTTTGACTAGCGCTCCGACATTGCCTTCATATATCAAACCAGAAACACCATCGGAAACATCTTGCACAAAGCCCAATGGATTGCCAAGAAAGTCTACAGAGCCTAAAATTATAGCCGCCTGCCATTTCAATTCCTAAAATAAACAAAGTTTTATTTATAGAAAGGTATTATTTAAAATCCATTATCATTTTTTAATATCGAGAAAGACAAACTTACGTCTCGGTAATGTTTGATTATTGAATGCCATAAGAATTGACTGGTTTCGAATGGATGCCATCTAATAAAGGGTTCCAGTTCTACACCAGCGTCTTCAAACTTGATTAGCGTTAAACTGAGCCTTCTCTTTAATGCAACTAATCGAGTTGTCATTTTACCAGCAGTTTGCATACTCAGTCGTATCTAAAAGCGAGCAGGAACATATATTATTAAAATATATATATATTTTTTACAACGAAAAACAATAATTTTTGCTCTATCAAATAAATACATGCGTAATCAATATTTTTTAAATATTCAAATAGTGCATTAGATATAAAAAAAAAGTACCTGGCTAGGAACAAGTCTCAACACTCCAAAATAGTATCTCTTCGCATGAGCGGCCGTAACCTCTGATAAAATCTTCTGTGTTTCAAAATCAGTTTCATCTGGTTCTTCTTTATCAGGTATTTCCTCTCCTTCTCCTCCAATCCCAGCCCAAAGACACAGTTTCAGCAATAATCGTTCTTCTAAGTGAACCGATATTGGTCGTAGAGTTAAGATGAAGTGCTTGAATATGTGGGCGTTGTAACGCGTGGCCGGAGGCGCTGCAGTCCTCTCCACCAAAAGTTGAATTATTGGCAACACTCCTAAATTGCTGGAACTGCTGCGGGTTTTGGTTGAATGTAGCAACACAGGACAAGGGGTGCCTAGAAGCTGAGATTTGAAAATGCACTGGTAAAAATATGATTATGAATTTGTTATAATTAACAATGTTTCTAATTAGAAGAATTCCATGGTTACGGCATACTTATGTGTACCTAATCAGTAAAGTAAATAATATTTACTCCTGTAGAACTAAAACAGTAAATGACCTGTATAAAACATTAATATGCTGCGTATTATGTACTACACACACAAATAAACGGTATCCCAGTCGTTTTCTATGCTTGATAAGACCAGGTGGCATAAATTTACTTTTCCAATTACTAAAAAGGAAAAACTTTAGGTAACCTGATTGTCCCATTCCACATCCTGCACACTAAGGTTGAGTGCTTGCCCCCGAGCAGACCAGACCGTCTCTAGTAGCACCCCAGAAAAGAAGCAGAACAGCAGCTCCAGCGGGGGAGCCCGGGACACGAGGGAGAGCCCAACTCCCCCCACGGCCACCTTCAACTGAACCTCGCTGGATGCCACTGCGCCTAAGGTAGGGCCGCCCTCCGACCTTCCCTCACACCAGTTGTCCTCCTAAAACAGAAATGATTTATTTTTAAATGTGTAGCCTCGGTGTTGCCATAGGGAAGGAAATGTGGCAAATAGGAAAAAAGTTTGAATACAGGGAACATGTAAATAAGAACAAAACCTAAATGGGGAAAGAGAAAGAGCAGACTCTCTCTCATAATGGATTCCAGTCATCGCTTGAAAAGAAAAAGGAAATTTATTAGTAAGTAAAAATATTTAATTATTTTTCGCAGGTAAATGTTTTCAAATTATACCAATGTTGACAGTTTGAAAGTCCCAAAGATATGCAATTTTCATTTCATCAAGGGATTCAATAATATTGTCAGTTGGGGATTCTGTAACCTAAAAAAAGGAGTTTATTTAGTGTTTGGAGTTTATAACACACTACTATTGCCATTTCTTACTTATAAATTTACACTCCCTTACAAATTACAACTGTTTTGCAAGGGCTCTACCTCTCTATTTCTGCCTATTTCACATTTAAGATAGGCCCCTGGCTATTTTAAGCTCCAGATAAAAATAGATATACTCTAAGCTCCCTTATTTCTCATTTCACCTAAGAATAAGATTACAAAATAAATATAATATACAAAAAAAATATACCGGCTGTTTGAAGTCTGTGATTTTCACGACCCTGGTAGGGCCATCAGTGACAACTGTAACGCTAAGAGAGCCTGATCCCGGCCGCAAGGACTGGCTGGAGATGGCCTGCTCTATTGGGACTCCATTGGGTAAGATGTGGGGGCCTGGGGGTGCTGGCAGTCCCAGCATGGCACGGTTTCCTGTGGATTAATTGTTAAAAAGATAGAAAGTTGTGTTCAAAAGAAAAGGTGAATTTTGAATTTTCGCGGGCTGTGTACATTCGATTATCGATTTTTTTTTTGTTATGTTGGTACACATATGTTTATCATATGTTAGCATTATCAGCCATTTTGGATTAGTGGTTTGTTTTTGACAACTGGAAAGGTTAGTCACGTTTTTGTGTGTTCTTTGATTTTTTACTTTTGAAAAAAAATGGATCAAAGAATATACATTAAATTTTGCATTAAAAATGAAATAAAGTGCTCCAACGCACTTAAAATGTTGACTGTGGCATTCAGCGAGTCTACTTTGTCTCAAAAAAGTGTTTATAAGTGGTACAAGCGCTTTACAGAAGGCCGAGAAGATGTTAATGACGATGAGCGTCCTGGAGTTGCAACCACGTCAACAAACGAAGAAAACACGAAACAGTGAAGAAAATGGTTATGGAAAATCGTCGAATCACTATTAGGGAAGTTGCAGAGGATGTTGGCATATCAATCGCCTCATGCCATGCAATTTTCTCAGATGTTTTGGGCATGAAATGTGTGGCAGCGAAGTTTGTTCCGAAATTGCTAAATTTTGAGCAAAAGCAACGTCGCATTAGTATCGCTCAGGAGTTGTTGAATGATGTCAACGACGATCCAGATTTGCTCAAAAGGGTCATAACTGGTGATGAAACGTGGGTATATGGTTATAGGGTATATGGTTATAGCGTTTTGCCACAATTGGTGAGATAAAGTCAGAATCGAAGAACGAGCTGATGGCCATACCGAAAAGCGCATTCCAGAAGTGCTTCGAGGATTGGAAGAAGCGCTGGCATAAGTGCATTACATCTGAGGGGGATTACTTTGAAGGGGAGAAAATGGATATTGATGAATAAATAAATACTTTTCGAAAAAATTCGAAATTCACCTTTTCTTTTGAACACACCTCGTACATGTGGGTCTATCTATATAGAATTGTATCATTGTATCACCAGTAGTACAATATTATGTATCATATTATTGGAAATACAATAAAATACCAATTATCTGGGGATCAAATATAGCAACGTGGCTTAGATTTATCATGATCCTCTGAGAAAGCAAACAAGCTAATTATAACAATGTTATTTTTTGTTTATATTTCCCATTGTTAATTACTCGAGTTCACGAGAGTTACACTAGTAGACACTTTTGTTTAAGAGCTTAAGAGATGAGGGATTCTTAATCTAATTATGGTCACGGTTGACTTTGAGATTGAGGAAAAAATTGACCTGAGCAAGGGATAAAAAAACAGTTTTTGGGTACGTGAAAAATACAAATGAATGTTAATTATCAAGTTTGATTTTGTCGATAATGAAGTACATTCAGAACATGGAGATGATTTCTTTCCAGAGTGCGAGATAATAACGATTCCTGATTTACAATTTTTAGAAACAACTAATAATAAAATAAAAACATTCAGAATATGGTAATGGTTTCTTTCAGAGCTGAATTTATGAGAGGTTTAATATTGAATTGACCACGGAAATGGTTTCTCTGCCGACAGCCCAGAGTGTTTTTACAATTTTAAATAAGTCAATTTTTGAGAACATGAAAAATTGATAGGAATGGTTTCTTGAAGCGTTTAAAACTCCCCTCCCCCCGCTCACCGGAAGATCTCCCGATTTGGATGAGCTGCGATCTGATCACCCTACCCGCGACTTGAAGAATGGCAATCCGGCCCCAGAAGAGAAAAGGTTGCCCATACCTGATATACATGCACGTAAGTACATGTACATACATATATGCATGTTTAGTTAAATAGTTAATAATAACTCAATAAATTGAGCTAATCGTGTTTCTCAATTAATAGAAATAAAATTTTGTGTAGGTACAAGCAGAAAGGATCCCTACACACAGCCTGACATTTAATAGTAGACGAAAATTGAGGGCGCTACGATCGTTTAAAGGGTTTTAAATGACAACACCAAGATGGCTCATATGAAAATGAACATAAGTTTAAAAAAGCACAATGGTCCAAGTGCACATTTTTTACATTAACTAAACGGCGTTCAGAAATTAGTGGTACTTTCCGAAAGGAGATGATTCTCCATCATATTCTATACAATTTTATATTTAAACTTTTTTATTATTATAAGGTAGCATGTAATGGAATAAATTGTTATTATAGGTTTAAAGCTCAATTCCCCCAAGAAACTTACAATACCATATTTTATTCTAACACTAACACATACAAGAAATATTTGGGAACACTTTAAGCGTGCATTTGGTTTACCAGAAATGTTTACCCAACTGTTCCAAATTAGCAAAATATTACTTTTGTAAAGTTTTACCGTTGAACGCCTTAAGTGAGAACTAGATGACAATAGTAGTATAGGAGCATTCATACCGCCCAAAGAGATTGCCTGCTTGATGAAAAATGTTGAGAAATTCGTAAAAAATGCAAGACCGATGTAAGTGTAATGAGTAAGATTAAGAAAGGGACGCTTAAATGGTTTGGGCATGTAGAGTGAATGAACGAAGAAAGGAGTGTAAGGAGAATATATGACGCAAATGTGAATGAGAGAAGAAGCTGGGAATGCCCGAGGAAAACATGGCACCATCAAATGAATCAAATACTTGAGTAGGGCCATGTCAGAAGTCAGAATAACAGAAAAGAGAATGTATGTATTTGAATGAAACAAGAAGTGCATGCCAAGATCAAGTTGTTTGACGGTCCGTCCTCTCTGCCTACCCCTGCGAGGAAATGGCATGATGGTTAGTTATTTAGTTAGTATAATATATTTGAATCTCATGAACAAATTTAGGTAACTCATATTTATTTATTAATATTATTATTAAAATCAATTTCGATTTATATAATTTCTTTTACAATATAGGATTTATAAAAATTGTATTTTATTTTTATAATAAATATGAAAACATTAAATATTTGGATACTACCTACGCTTAACCCGTCGAGCCCAGGAAGAGCGCCGGTGCGAAATATTGCATAGTACCACATCTAGCGATTGCTCACGGGCGAGCGGATCAATACCATCCTGGCCCGAATTTTTTGTGATTTAATTTTAACCTTAATGCTTTGATAACTGAATGAAAGAAAAAAATCAGAATCGCTCGTGCTAAAAACACTTTCGACTCTGTTTTGTTTTATTTTATAAATGTAGCACTTCTGACGGCTTGGCAAAGAATGTTCGAGAATTCAGTTCTCAAACAAAATTTAACGGTTTTTAAAGTGGAGGCAATCGAAAGCTCTACGAAATAACGATAATTATAATGGATATACCCAGCAAAGTGTAAGTAAACATGTTTTTATGCATATTTCATAGTATAACTTATGTTTTTAAAAATATAAATGATAAATCCAGATAACTCATTAAATACACTTCTTGCACCCATGTCATAAAACTAACAATAAAACATTTACATAACAAAACATATTATAATATTTAATCGTATAGAACTATCTGTCTAGCATTACCATCTTTATTAACATATAGAAAATGATACATATGTATATATATTATCCTCAAACTGATCAGAGGCATACAAATGCAGCTGTGATGTATCACATACATACTCGCCCCACTGCTGTTCAATATCAGGTTATATTCTGATTTTGTAAATAGTAACATTTTGTACATGATTTATTCTAAAATGTAAATATGTTAGTTGTAAGCCTCTGTCACTAGTTTTAAGTCACTAGCTACAGGTCTAATGTGTAAGTCGCTATCTATATAAGTCTTAGATGTAAGTCACTAATTATAAGTGTGAATTAGGTATTTTCTAGTGATAAATCTTAGCTGTAAGCCATTAGTAATACATTTAAGATGTAAATTATTAGATATAAGTCGAAGTGATAAGGTACAGGTTAGATAAATTATGTTGTAAAGCGCCTTTGAGGTGATTTTCTCACGAAAACGGCGCTATAAAAATAATCCATTTATTATTATTATTATTATTGATTCTCAAAAATAAAGCCGTAAAAATGCATTATTTCCATGTATATAATATTATGAGTATACATTTATTGGTTTGTTCCTCACCTTCTCTGAGTCCAAAAAACCCATCCCGAGGTTGGACATTCATGTTTTTGTGGTCGCATCGCAACTGCCCATCAGTGAAATGCCAGGTCTGTGTGGAGGTCCTGCGGGGGTTCACCTTCCTCACACACAATCCCACCATGATGCTGGGCTGCGGGGCGGGGCCATCAATATCCAGAACCTTTAAAATAGTCATCTTTATAAGTGATCTCTTCGTGGTGACGAGAGAAACACTACGACTTGTGGGTTAACCATCGGCGAATTAAAAGATAAAAACTGTGTGCGAAAGGAGGAAGAGGATGAATCAAAAGTGCACTCAATCTTTTATCTTCACCATGTTCATCAAATATTATTCATATGCTCTATGCTTCAATCAAATATCTTATTATTTAATATTTCGACGCAATCATTATTATTATTTACAATTTTGACTGCCCTAAAACGGGTTTTTGTTCCCAGTTGGGCAGTCAAAGCTTTCTAGTTTTTATTGTTTAATAATGTGTGAAATAAATAAAATCCTATTGTAAAGTTACTCTTTCGAAGAATATTCAAGAATATTATTTAAGTATATAATTTATCAAGAATCATATACTTAAATGTAATAGTTTTTCTCTTTAAAATGTTTAACGGCCAACAAAGGTCTGAATTCTGGAGAAAAATTAATAAACATCAACATACACATAACCACTCCACAAGAAGAAGAAATGAAATAAATCTTCCCTTTCGAAAGAAAACAAAGTCGCAAAACTCATTACTATAACAGTCCAGAATGGTTCTTTGATGTGACGGTTTGATATTTTAGAGGACAGGGAACAATTGTAGTGGAGCGTTAATTGAAAAGTGATGTATTCCAAGTTACAATGTTGCATTAATTAAAAAGTGATGTACACAAAGCCATAGTGTTTCATTCTTTAAAAGGTGATGTACACAAAGTTATAGCATTCCATTAATTAAAATCGTTTACAAACCAATGCATGTGGGGCAGTGACATCAGGGAGCGCATTTGCCGATTGTGGGGGTGAGCTGCCCTCATGCAACAGGTGCCCCCGGGGGCTGAGGCGCCACAGCTGCGAGCGCTCGCCCGTGCGGCGCCGCGCCAGCACCACGCGCTTGTCCCCCTCCACCGCCAGCACAAGTTGCAGGGAGTCCAGTTCTTTGCCCCCTACCGCTTGCCTGTAAAATTAAATCAATACATTATTCACTATATCCCTTACTATATTATTACATATGTATAATGTATACACTGCGTATATTAATATCTCCAAGTGAAAGTGCAAGTATGTACATATTTAATAAGTTAATAAGAGTTGACCATATCATTTTGTGTTATAATATACAAAGTTATGAATACGAATATTAAAAAAAAAATAATGTTTATGCTAACATACCACCAAATTAATTTTTTGGAATTGGTTTCAGAAATCATGAAGAACTGTGGAATACTTATAACGAAAAGTACCAACAACAAAAAATGCACAGCAAATTAGTTTGCAGAACTTGGTTTGGATGTTTCCTCTAAGTTCTTCCAACTTAATATATATTTTTTTTAAACATTAAGGATGTATACAGCAGATGCCTCTGCCTCTCTATTTCACTTAATAGTTGTTTATTCAGCTCAGCACAATTCAAACGAATTAGTTGTTTAAAAAATACAGAACTCGATTCGGACATTTTTTTGATAGTTCACTCGTTACTTCCTATTCACAGTTCCAGATATTCCAGTAATTCCGTGTGACTCTCTACTAGCGGTTAGGACGAGTAGAGATCACTCGCCGTGGAAACATAGCAGTGTTGTAATCGCTCTGTGT
Organism: Halesus radiatus; assembly: GCA_022606495.2. NCBI lineage: Eukaryota > Metazoa > Arthropoda > Insecta > Trichoptera > Limnephilidae > Halesus > Halesus radiatus. The sequence goes on from JAHDVE020001200.1 coordinate 27,363, forward strand.
GACTGAGGCTTTACAGAATAAATAATTTCTTACTTTTGGTGTGTGCCTGTAAAGGCGATGTAGATAAAGTTTTGATAAGTCAGTGCCTTGACTTCGTCTAGTTTATGGAGGTCGATATTTGTGCCAGTGCCTCCGGGGGCCCTCACTAACAGCACAGCCACCCCGCAGGGCTCAATAAGGGCCCAAGGCTTGGACGTGTGAGCTTTCAGTAAAGATTCATCTTTGCACCCAACCTAAAATATTGTAACAACATTTAAAAAATATATCAACATAAAAAAATGTCTATGTCATATAGCATAAATAGCATATTCGTAAAAAGCATTTACTTTGTGGCTTGGCATAATTATAATATAAAAATAGTAAAAAATTTAAAATGAACTGGAGTTCGAAACTCCGAACTGTTGCGAAACTTCATAATAATTTTATGAGTCAGCACTCAAAATGACACTAAACGCCATTTTCTAAATTAGTAACGGAAGCAATAATACCAGTAATGACTTATCTGTAAATTATAAATTATAAATTTTATAAATTATAAATTTTAATATATATTATAAATTTCATAAATTATAAATTTAAAATTCTAAGAAATACATACTAAAATTGTCTAAAAGGGATGCAGTTTGAAAACCAGTGAAGGCCTTTTTGAATATTTTACCTAAAGTTCCATTTTTCATACAGAACTTAAAATCTTACAATTTTAAAACTTTTTAACTGGAAACCGTAGACATTTCCTAACTACCCGTATAGAATTTACATATAAATAATTTATAGTACATATCACTTGAGTCAACAGACTGTAAAGTGTGTATTTTTGAGTGCTGGCCCCTAACAACTTGATTTAATATTTTGTACAAGAATGTGTGCCTTGTTGTTAAATATTACAGTGGAAAAATAAATAGTTTACCTGGTGGAATGTAAGCGGTACTAGTGAGTAATTGTCGAGCCGTATTGGCGGTGGCATCGTATCAGCATCAGTGAAAACAATAAAAAATGTGGCCCCCTGGAGCACCACTTCCAAGCGTAGAAAGAAGCAAGCGGCATTACTGTCCCTAAAAATTACAGAACAATATTATACACATACTAATTTCCAAGTATTTTAAAGTAACAAAACAAATAACAGGTAAGCAAAACAATTTTTTAAACAACTGAACCGCGTGTATGTGTGCCCAAAGTAAGCTCATTTTCCCTTACTTCAGGGAAAAATTAGATCTTGAACATTCTTTGATTTTCTGGAATAGATCTGATAATCAATTTCAGTGGCCTTTAGCAATCGAAAGGTCTTATAGAAATTGGCGACATCTATTTTCTTTAAAATTGGTATAGATCACAATATCTGCTCAGTGGAAATAATTAACAATAAACCTATCTAATGATAAGGCATAATAATAAAAACATCTTACCTAATATTAATATGTAGTGAATGGTTAGTGTCAATCCGGAATCCGCCTGACCAGTTACAGTTAGGCATATCCAAAAGCCGAACACACAGCAGTTGATCGCGGTCCTGCCGCGGCCAGTGGAAGGGCATGGAACATCCCGGAATGGCGCTCACGTGTGAGGCCACAGCACCAGGATCTGCCTATTCAAACAAATTTAAATAATATAAAGCAAGTTCATTGGAGTGGTCAGTTGTCATTCAAGAGCCGAACAAGTCTTTTACTTATCTTTCCTTTGCCTTATCTGAAACCTTCCATCTCCTGCCTCGCCAAGCCTGAACTCTGCCTGAGGATATCTTGGTACCTACCTCTTCAAAACTAGCTGGCCCTGTTAGGACCGCAAATACCAGGATCAAGCAGAGAATCAGTCCATCCAGTGCCCCACTTTCAGCACTAGGTGCTTAAGGCCAACACCCCCCCCCCCCACTCAGCATCCCCAAAAGTAGAATGAGTGCGTGTTTGGAGCCAGCAACCTACATTTCACAGTCTTGTGCGGACATCTGTCCAGTATTCTATCAATGAGCAATATTTTCGCCTTGCATTCGATTCCTGATAGTTTTGCTGTTTTTGAACGTATTTCGAAATAAAATACTATTTTTGGAGAGCAGATGAATGACCCTATTAGATTTATATTAAAAACGGAAATAGGCAGTTGAAAATATTAAAATTTTTAATGCAAACATAAATAAAGAATTTTCCATGGAATTATTTCTTGTTAACTACAGTCAAACATGGTTATAATGAGTACAAGGGGAAAGGCTAAATATGCTCTTATTTGCTCTGCCATTACTTCTTATATCCGAAAAGGTTTACAAAAAATTCCTATGTACCTTTCTACCTACCTCCAGTATCAATATATAATATATTTAAAGGTATTATTAAATAAAAATATACACCGTTATTGATAAAATTTATGATCAATGATTGTTTTAAAGATTTGCCTTGCATGATTCTCAATTTCACCCTCAAAACACTCAACGCATTATTATTTTTTATTTATTAATGCATTTTTTGATACATACATTCACACAGACAATGTACAATGATTATAAACATTTTTTTTTTAACATAAATTATAAATACATCTGAACAACCTATGTGTAATGTATATAAAAGAAAAAATCCCACATAGGCAAGGCCAGTGCGTGGGTATACCTGGTATCAGTTAGTTGCAGTATATTAGTTTATTTGTATTAATACATGGATGTTGAAGGTAAGTTAAATAAAAGATTTTAAGTTAAATAAGAAAACAAATCGAAAAACAAAAAAAGAAAAGTGGGGAAAATATAAAGTTATAGCAGGAAAAGGTTGATATCTTTGGTTTTAATCCAGTTTTTTATTTCATTTTTGTATGTGTTTAAAGATGATGTGTGTGGACACTTACATTCTATAGATAGAAAATTATAAATCTCATCACCTAGTCCGAGGCTTCCAAGAAAAATATCACTAAATTGTCCATCATATTACCTATCACTAGCTTGCGCATATTGTTTCGGTTGTAAACGCTCACATGTCATAAATCACTAGCTTGCGCTATTGTTATGGTTTCAGTTGTAAAATTTTACTTGTCACAAACCAGTGATACACAACGAGCGGCCCAATTCGTGCAACTTGCATGTCCAATTTCATACGGCCCACTTGACTACAGAGAAAAGACATGTGATAATTCTTGATAACCCTGGCTAAGAATTTTTTTTTATTTCGAGTTTTATTATAATCTATACCGTATGTCCCAAATGAAACAAAATTCGAAGAATCGGTTTGCACCACATGAAAATCAAAAAATTCCCAGAAGTGTGAAATCATGAATTTCTTTCAGATCTCCCTTCATACTCAATTTTTTTTTTAAATCCATCTGTACGTCTCGTGCCACGTTTGATACATAGATAAAGCAGCCCCCTGCTAAAAAAGTTGAGCATCAGTCATAAACTTACCCTATGAGGCGATTTTAACCCTAGTTAGAAATTGTGTAGACTAAATTATTTGTATGGTATATCAGTGAAACATCCTCGTTATAACAGCCAACAATTGTATGAAAATAAGCCTGAACCAAAATATCATTGGATAATTGCTCGTTATAGCCGTGAACTCACTATTGCCATGATCGTTATAACCAAGTTTGACTGTATAATATTAACACATTATACGAAACTAAAAAACGTATTTAATTACACAAAGGTTTTGATAAATGTATGATAAAGGTTTTGTTGGTTTCCGTTCGGTTGTCCGTGTCAGGCTGGGAGAAATACATCACAATGAAACTCTACGGTTGTTTGAGATCTGGGAGAAAAGCCTCCCAAAAGACTAAGGGCATAAAAAAAGAATGCATTTTGCTTCAGATTAAAGAGGACAGTATAAAGACGCTATACTGAAAAACCTTCATTATGACAAATTGTAAAAATATTTTATTGATTTTATTTTTGTCGTCTACACTGCACACTAAAATTGAAACCTTTGATAGACGGTACAAAATTGAACCATAGATAAATTAAACCATTTAGCTCTGTAAACTCCCCAATTGGCTGCCATTAAATGAAAATAATTAAAGAATACAAACTTCTGGTAAAATAACAGCTCAGAAATTATTGTTTTTACTTTATTTCACATTAAGGAATAACCACTTTATGTTACCCAGTACCTATTATTGGTAGACATTGTGAATTTCTTATTTTTATATAAAGCTGTCACTCACCATTGTGGTAGCGTAGAACTTCTGCGCAAACTGCAGATGGAACGAGGTGTTGTTATGTATTTGGAAGCGCGGCGATATGGTGCATATATTGGTGTGGCGGTATCTTCCACGCCCTGGTCGGACTGCGATGCCAACCAGCAGCACTCGCTCTGTGATGCTTGCGCCGCCAATATTACCCACCACCAGACGGCGGACCATGATGCCAGATCCCAAACCAAATGAGGAACACCACTGACAATCAAAAAATATGTATTAACAACACAAAACAGAATCTTCAAAAGTAAAGCGCTCTTGAGGTTATTTTTCACAAAAATGGCGCTATACAAGTCATCCAAGTATTATTATTATTATTTTGAAAAAGTAACGCATTTAAAATATACCTGAGGTTGTCCGTTTGGAATAACACCAGCGCCAACTCTTGCCACTACTGTTGGACTACCATCAGATTCTGCAAAGCTGAATAGCAGTGGGGCCACCATCCTTGCAATCTCATGCTCCTCGAATTGACCAGCTGTTTCGGTTGGCACACCTTCTTGACGGAACACTATCGGCACACCTGTTCGGTTCACAATCCAATATGCCGCAAAAATTGTAACCTGAAAAGCATACGATGGACTCTAAAATGGGGCCTTCTACATCAGTTATGATAAAAGAAATAGTGGTGCATAATATACATTGCACACAAATAAATCAAGATCTGATATTAACTATAAAAGTAATAATTAGAATTGTGATTTTCACCTTGATTGTATCACTCCTTTTTATTGATACATGGGCACTTAAGTTGAGTTTCCTGCCAGACATGTCGGACAGCTTGAGACGTAAAGAGAAGGAGGCCGTTGCGGTTGGAGGAACTGCTAATACTGCAGCTCCAGGGAATCCTTCCATGTAGATTGCTATCTCTATCAACTTCTGTACGTCAATCTGCAAAACAAAGCAACATAAAGTATGGTTGTTTAGTATGTACTGAAACCTATATTTATCTCTGAAGCGAAATAACATTTAATGTATGTTCCCATAAAAAAAACTACACCATTCATTCTCTTTGGTGCCGTAAAATTCAAATTCAAAGAAATCACTCGAAAACTCCGCAGTCACCATTACTATTCTCTCTATGAGCGGGTTAAATTTTAGTTTGCCGCAAGCCTAGAAAGTACCATTTATCCTTGGATGTCTTATACGTCTAAATAAAGAACTTCCAAGGAAAGCATTTTTCTTCCAAACTAATGTAAAAGACAGATGCGGTTGGAGAGCTTCTGAGCTAGATAAGTAACTTGTGAAATTTACATATTGTCACGGTTCAAGCAAGTCACCAAACCTGAAAAAGGAAGTTTTGAGTTGAGTATGCCACCGAAGCGTAAAATTCTGTTCTTTAAGATGCAAAGGTCACCACTATACATTAGTTAGTAAAATGTTTAATAAATCCGAATTATAAAACAATAAAATTTGATTTTTCCTTCATCTCCAAACATTCAAATCGAGATATCTCAAAATGATGATTTTAGGGTTGGTGACTTTTGCCTGAATGGCGACGATATAATATTATACTACTTAGGTAAAATCTAACCGTCATTATTAAAAACATAATATTTTAATGGTTTACGACATTAAGTAGGTATGTATTTTATATTTAAGAGAAAAAAAAAATCACTAGCAATTGGCAAACAGTGCTCACAATTCTTACAGCAACCGACTGCCCTTGGTAAAAGACAGTTATTTAGTGCATATGTACTATCTGCAATATTTTTCAACAAGGATTGTATAATTTTTATTTTAAATTTGAATTTGACACCACATGTAATGTTGAAAAAACTTCTAAGATTGCTCCTGTAAAGGTGTAAAGTAACAGATGTTCCCACGAAGATGGCGCTATAGAAGTAATCCAATTATTATTATTATTATTTGTTGGTTAACACTGTTAACAGTTAATGAAAGATATGTAATACCTGAGATAATGGAGCAGTTTGTCCCGGGGCTATTCTTCCCGTGCCTTGATCACCCTGGCCCAGTTTGTAGTTTAGCTCAACTGGAAGCAAGTTGACCAATCGCACTGGAGGCTTTAATATCAGGACGTGACCGGGCTGGGGCAAACCCCTTTCCAGTGGATAGTGTTCTCTTCGAATAATGCAGCAAAATCTAGAGTCAAAGAGTATTTTTGTCAGTTATTTTTTTTTTAAATTTAAACTTGGCATGTTTCCGAGTCAATTCATTTAAAAATAATGAATTTATCACTAACAATATTTCAATCTCTTTGTTGAATCGAATGAATCTTCATCTGGTTGGAATCTTTGTTATTTTTTCAGGTTTGTTGCCACAAAACTTAATTATAAAACAGAAAATCTGTTTGCATGATATCTAAAGCTTTTTAACTGTGAACTGGGGTCATGAAATTTATACAGCTTTTTCTGTCTGGAATGTCTAGGACAAAGCAATGTCATTTTTGACATGAGCTAGAAAATAACCCTTTTTTTATCAAAAAATAAGATAAGATACCATATTGTTTATTCCATCTTTTTCAATTGTTCCCTGAGAAAAAGAGGTGTTGAAACTTGGGGGAAGCCAGGTGAAAACTGAGTTTTAGTCTCTTATAAAAAAATAGTGCAATAAACATCTTACAAAAAAATGATATATTTGAATAGAAACCCATTAAATCAAAACACACCTATAAGATGTTTGGGTGTTGGAATGACAAACGTGGGGCAGCTGCAGGGTATCTTCTGGCGCCTGCCTCGCAGCCAGTCTCCAGTCCAGAGGCTGCGCACAGTACAGGAAGGAAGCAGGGCCCCCGTTGGCTGAGGGCCTCGCCACGCACAGGGGCCTGACCCACATGGGGGTGGGGTTATGCGACAAGGGCACGCACCAGGTGTCACCGCTTTTCACCTGCACCGAGCGGGGTGATGTGGAGGTCGTCCACACAGCTAGCCAACAGAATAGAAGCATAAGTAACTGGAGGGAAACTGCAGGAGACCGGCAGAACTGGAGATGTTTCCTATAGGCCGTCAGGGCTCTCAATGGGTTGATACATGTATGTATGAAGATTAATGCAGTGTTTTGTAGCATATTGTAAAATGGGTTGATATGTGCACAAATGAAAAGGTATTAAAGAGATTAAATTCGTTGACACCTTTCACAAATGCCACCTTTCTGCCAAATCAACTTTATAAAAGTTATAGGCGCCTGTGAAGTGATTTTTCACAAAAACTGCTGAAGGTAAATAAATAATCATTTTCATGTTTTTGTAATAGGTTTCGATTTCCGCGGGAATAATATGTCTTATTTCGTAAATATTATTATCAGAAAAAGTTTTATCCAGATAAAATTACGAAATTAGATTTTGGTTGTGATAATTTTGCCTCCTACCCCTTATTATTATTATTACCCCTCTACCTGCCCTTCTACCTACCTCTCCACCGCCCTCTCTCTGATGCTGTCCTATTCTACTCTGATATACCGTCTCTTTCCCCTCCCCTTTCACTTTCTTTTATCATAACATATATCTGTATTTTAATTTAGTTTATATGATTATGATCCTGAAGAAGGTTGACATCAACCGAAACCGATCGACAATGTATAAATAATAATAAAGTGGTTTAAAAGAAAGAATTTTTCATTTAAGTATAATGTCAGTTTACAAAGCGATTGCTTTCTTCGATAATAGTGTATAAATTATCTAATTAACAAAGAAAAACTACAATCATTCATCAATCTGTGTCTATTATTTTAAATGCAGCTTAGAAGGTAATATAATATTCTATTTACCAGCTTGGTCGGATTACTACTGTTTCAAACATTTATTACAATTTTTTTCAAAGACAATTTTATTACAAATGAATTTTTCAATATGTATTGGAATACTTACACGGGCTTTTAACAGCAACATTGTCTGCCCGGACTTCTATAGTTTCTGGTAACTGGTTGATTAATTGAAGAGCTGAACGTACTGTGACTAGTTTACGAGCTGACCCTTCTAGGGAAACAGCAAACACCACTCTAGCTTCGATATCGCTGTCCTGTAAGGTTTATAATAGAACAAATCATTTCCTATTTATAAATTACAGTGATTATTCTAGACCATCTAAATTAAAATTAACCCCATGTACTCGAGAATCTAATTACATATGAAACCTCGTAAGATTCTCGAGGTTCCAAAGATTGTCATGTGGAAGGACTGTCAGATGGCAGGACACTGAAAATCATGTTCAAGTGGGCACTCCAGTGCAAGTGACCCAAAGGCAGACTGAGGAATAGGTGAACTAAATGCATAGAAGACTAGAACAGTCGTAACAGAGGTCAAATCCTACCCTGTGATGAAGCCTTGTGATGATGATAATTTTAAACATTATCATCACAATAGCAAGAGTTATATTACTTCACAAAGAGAATAAATATCACTAACCGTATGTATGACATGCCTAAAGAAAACTCCAACTTTGTCCACACAGACGGGAATGATGGAGTTCCAGCCGTCGATGCGCACGCCAAGCTGATGTAGACGCAGTTTGTGTGAATCTCTGTGCCTCTGTTTTCCCCGACTTCCAAATTTAAATGCTTCCGTCTGCCCAGGAGACACTTCCAACCAGGACTCATCAGGGTCGGCCAGCTGGACATTTTCACTTACACTGAAAACAAATGATTTTTACAGGAATTCAATAAGAATAATTGCATTGTGTACTTATTATTCACATTGTTGCAAATCAGCATCAATTTTAAGCTGCAATATTTTAAAGTAAACACAAAATTTACAATCAACAATGAGGTTTTCTCCTTTTTTTATGAAAATGTATTACATTTAAAGAAATAATGAAAACAGTAAAATTAGTTATTCTATATCTCCAAAAATGACGAAGTTATGAGTTTTCAAAGTGAACTTGGGTAAAATGACCGCTCAAAATACCCGTGACATCACGAAACACAATACAATTCACAAATCGAATGGTAGTACCCCAGTCATTTTATGTACCATGGCATCACACACTTATCTGTCGGACGGCGAGATTCTCCTAAAACAACAGAATTGACTTCTCGCTCTTTGTCGTAATGGGTCTTAAGTATGACACGTTAAGCTAGAAAAAACAGGGGCATCTCACTCACACATTATTACAACATTAGAGTGAGAGGGAAAGATAGTGTTTTTCAGCTGCAACCGTTCTTTCTCATTCACACCCACGCTTTGTGATATAAGATAGAACAGGAAACCGAATGTTTTTACAAAACCATACAACCATTGCGTCTGATAACAAACTGTTTGTCCGAAAACAGTTGTGTCAATTTTTTACAAAAACCATGCGGCAACGTGTTTGAAGTTTTCGGATTCACATCTAATACAAAATTTTATTTATAAATTTTATGATACAACATTATAACTGTACTTACACATCTGCAGTTGTAACAATCGTAGTGAACCACAATGTGTTACCAGTTTGATTAAGTACAGCAAAGGGCACAAAGGGTGATCGTCTTTTATAACCAGGAGGACTGCTTTTTGGTGAAGTTTCCCCACGATTTGTTAACGAATAATAGTCTTGAGTCCAATTTTCCTTCACCAATTTATATAAATCTATGAAGGCGCTGGTAATATTAATGTTCAATGTTTCGGTTGAGTTTACTTCCATCTGTAGCCTGTTTCGTCTTAGATGGCTTGTCAGTCCGTATTCCCATGAAGAATCACACCTAAAATAAAACAATATACAGAATTTGATTATTCATTTGACATAATATCAATAACTGTAACACTATACTTAAGATGTATCAAATCAAAAACGAAGCGGTAGAACGCTCAGCTAGCAGTTGAACGGATTGAGTTTGACACTAATTTATAGTGGGTGCCAATTTAGTCCCCTTTTAACACAAGTTGTGCTCAGTGAAAAGGTCTATACTATAAATCTCAGGGTTTATAGCTTCTTTAAATGAGAAAAAATGCTAATATACGAGTTTAAAAGAAACAAGTACCTATCTACAGTATTTGCAAGTACATAAATATAAAAATAATTATACATATATCGTGGGTGTGCAAACAGAAGTCACTAACTCCAAAAACCCAGTTCTGAGATAATCAAAGTTTTAAAATAGCTATAAAATCTTAATTTTTAGATACTTTAATTTATTTTCTTTTTAATTGTGTGCTTTAAACTCTAAAATAAAAGATTATTTTTTTTAAATTAACAGTACCAACAAAAAATATATTTAGAAAATAAATGGAGTTAGTGATTTTTTGCAGCCATATTTTTGAAGTGTTAATTAGAAGTGAATTTTTAAAATGGACATAAAATTAAGCAAATATTTATTTGTGTGAAAAACCCCTCATTTTTGAAGTTGGCTAAAAAGAGAATACATATTGGGAAAAATATCAATCCTCACACTCGCTTTCATCACTAAATATACTTCATAAGGGCATCCATTCTCCACCTCACATCCTAGACAATTGGACAATCAATCACCTGACATCTGTAAACAAAGCGACGAAGCTTCAATAATGTAGTAACGATTTAATGAACACGGTTCTTTTCCTGGCTCTAACCCTGAACAAGATGAATGATGTTTTCTCGAAACGTACAAATGAAATAATTTTGATAGGTCGGTGGTCCAGCGGATAAGTAATGATTTATCTGAAATTATAAAGGTTATTTATCGACGGGTTGGACTAGATAATTGCGTCGAGAGACCATCGGATGAACTTGTGTGAGAAAACGGTTTTAAAGGTTACAGAATATCAATATATTTTCCAGTTATTAATAATAATAATAAATGGCTTATTTCTATAGCGCCGTTTTCGTAATTATTTTATTTTTTACATTATTATTATTATTATTAAGTTTTCATAACAATTTTTTTATTGTGTTTAGATTTTCTAAAAGTTATTATTAACTAATGTTATCCTTCCCGGTATTTCATTAAGATTTTTTTTTAAATTTCATTAAAGGTTTTATACATATTGTCCCACTCCTATGTTCCCATCCACCCTCCCCTCCCCCGACAGACATTGTTTAAGCTAATTGATGAAAAACTGTACATTGTCACACTTTACTCATAGTATTTATCATCAGCAGAGGAAAATTTATAATTGGCATAATTTATTGTTTATATTGTTATATATATGAAAATTATGGATTTGCTGTTAATTTTCCCAAAAAAAAGTAAATAAATAAGTAAATAAATAAAGAATTGGAAACATATGTTTTGGAAGAGATTTTTAGTATTCCTAAATGGTTCAGATTTATTTATGATACCGTCTTCATACATGTGTAAAATTGCATTGTAAAGGAATGGAGTATTTAATTTATTTTCTTGTTTTAAATTCTTCAAATATTATTTTTGCAGCTTTTAAAATTAAGAGGAATGGCTGTGCTGCCTGTTTCATACATAACTTAATTTTTGATTTGAGGCCAAAATGCCCATCCAAGCTGAATGATATATATATATTGCTACATATTCCCTAGTATGTTTAAATGCTCGACTCTTATCTCTCAGGATTCATGGCTGAAATTGATGTATGAAGCACGGGAAGCGGAATGTATTTCCTGGTCCAGGATTTTTGTGATGCGTTATTGCATTGGTAATTGGTAAGAATCTGTACCAACCGTAGAATTCTTCTGATATGACATATATAGATGTTAACATAATTTCATGGGATCAATATTTTGTTTTTTTTTTCAAGATTCTTTGTACACTTTACTCAGAGTTGTAGGCCATGGCTGAGGTCTCGCCTTCCCACAAATATTCATAATGGAATATGTTGCATCTCCATGATCATACTTATACTTAATAATGCTTGGATTTTTTTTTCAAATTTGAAAACCTTCACTTTCATCCAGTTCACTCTATCACTTTCTTCATTAATTTGTTTATTGCTGATAAGTTTTTGGAGATCCAAGAAATCTGGAAACTTCAATTCTTGAATGATGGATAGATATTACTTTTTTTCCCCCGCTTGGAATGGGCAAACTTGAAGATGTTAATCCAATCACGCACAGAAAAAACAGCACTAAGCATGCTATCGCACTCCATCACATTGTGTGTCCAGATTCGAGAAACATTTGCTTGACACACTGAGTATTATTGTTTTGATTAGAAAGAAGAAAGTAATATAAAAGAGCTGCAATATTTGAATTGTGATTTTGTCCACCGCAGCATACTCAAAATAATGAGACCTCCTTCACAAAGTCTGGTAAGTCTGAAAGGTATTTATACAGGCAAGTGCCAATTTCGTTACTACCACGCTTTCCATTAGTCTCGGAACATGTATAACAAAATGCCTAATTGGGAGAAGTGCCTTGGTAAATAGTCAAATTATAACAGCACAATTTTCTGCAATAATAAATGGGAGAAATATCCTTGCAGAGTATTTGCAGAATACTTTATAAATCGAATGAAGCCATTACAAATGACGTATCTGTCGATGCCCTTTGTTTATCATAAGCTTTTGCATTACTTGGAGTAAGCTGACATTGATTGTGCTCTTGATGAGGTGTTTCTAAAACAATCTTATCGCTAACTTTCATATATCTGGCACAAGTTACACATTGATCTTTCTTCGGTTTGAAGAAAGAATAATTGAACTCCTTCGAAAATATTCTTCTATAGGTGGTTATACACTAGGACAAATTTTGTTATTCTCTTGACAAAACTCTTGGTAAAGAGAATACATTTTTGCAATCGGTAATTTTGAATCTAAATACAGTCTATTAGAATCATTTATGAAATACAGTTAAGAACAAAACAATATTGCGGTGCATATAAATGTAGCGCCATATTGTTGAATTTTAAAACAAGCAGAAATCATTATCTCTGTAAGTGATGGTTGCTTGTCAAAGATGTCACTGAAAGTGAGTTAACGATAACAGAAAATATACAATATTTAAAAAAAGTGTTGAAAGTGACTTTTTCCAGTCGAGCAGCTTTACTTTTTCTATATGACATTCAAATCTCAATTTTGTCAATAATGGAGATAGTGATTTCTGCTTGCACACCCGCGATATTATGTCTGCAAATTATATATTTATATTTTTAATTAACTTATCACATACCTCCAAGGCTCAATGAACGGTTCCCATCCTGAGAGTGCTCTATTATAATAATCGCTGGTGAGTTTGCACTGTAACTTTCCACCTCCTGGCCCAGTCTCCCTCTCTATATCATCCGCAATGTGGGTATCAGTTGGGCTCAGGACCAGCGGAGGGCTTTGTGGAGATGTTATGCCCATTGCCATGGAGTCACACTCCCGCAAGTCTTGAGATAGATTCATTTCAGACAGAGATATTTCCAATAAGGGCACATCGGAATCGCGGCAGTCGTCGATTACACAGATGGAGATGCACTCGGCCTTAACCTGTTGAATTAAAACAACATAGATTTATATGCAGAAGAATAATTATTTAGATTCACCTGTGTGCTTCTCAGGCTTAAGAGTGCAGGAAATATATTTAAAAAAAATATGTATTGCTAATGTACTTTTCCAAAACTGCCACAATTAATGAACACAGTGAACATGTTTAAAGTTATAGCGCCTTATTTTAATCTAAATGAATATCTACCAAACTTTGTAAATAATTTAATAAAGCAATACATATAAGTATATTAATAGAATTATTGAATGTAAAAAAAGAGTATATTTTTCTGCAATTCACTTATGCAAATGACTTGGTACTGTTATTTATCCAGATAAAGCAAATAGAATATTAACTTTTAGTGTGCCGAAATTACCCATCGGATATGCAAAATTTGTATTTGTTAAACGCCGGAGTATCCGATCAGCAACGTCAATAAGTCATTTCTCTGAATATAAGTAACTATTCTGGAGAAACTACTTATGATAGATATATACAATTTTTATAAATATGTGCATAAACACATTTTCTGGTAAGTATAATGTACAAAAACTTAATTTTGCAAAGTTATTACGAAAATAGACAGGCAAATTTACCCACGGCACACTACGCAAGTATTATATCTCAGGTGCTCGGTGTTCCAAGGGTTAATCCTAAAGTTAATACATTCCATTTTTCTAGATCTTTGTCAATCAAAATATAGAATTTAACAAAAAACCGTGTTTAAAACAAAAAAAATTACCTGGACACAGTCAAAAGCAGCCGCTGATTGATCTTTCTGCGTGTCCATTAAAGACCCGGGATAAGCTTGGTAAGAGAAAGAGTTGATGGCCATGGAATGCTCGGTGAGCCACAGTGCAGCTTGCTCCAAGCGTCCGTCGCACATAGACAGAGCGGTGGCGCAATCCTTGGCAGAGAATCCCAGGCCGCATAGTTTCTGGATGCTCTCTCTGTTCTGGTTGACCGGCAACACGTTGGGGTCGTGAGCTGCTCGGGCACTGCGAGTTTGTTGCGGCAGAGATTGGAACATCTTCAAAAGCATCCGGACATCGTGATATGAAAGCCTTACACTAAGCTGCGGTATCTGTACCTGTAAAAAAAAATATATTTTCAATTTCTAATAAATTACAATAAATTTCTAAATCATTGACGCCCTAGAAGATCGGTAAAGAATTATTAAATCTTTTTGAGAGGAAGGTCATCTAAGATAAATCTTCGGAATCATGTCTGAAGAAAATGGTGTCTGCAGACCAAGACAACTAGGTACATATTATTGTTTAAAGAGCCGTCAATAACAAGATTAATAAAAATGGAACGGCTCTGCTGGGCAGGATGTGTAGCAAGGATGGAAGATAGCATAGCCAATCACCCAAGAAGCATCTCTATAATAAGCCTGCAGGACAAGTGCTACGAGTTCTATACTCAGATGGCTGGACAGTGTGTATGTGAATACCGCATCCTTAAACATAAGGAACTGGAAGGGGACAGAGGAGACTGGCAGGAATAAAAGCGTTTCTTGGAGGCAGACAGGACTCACCAAGGGTTTTAACCAGTGGTGGTTTTCTCTAAAGAGCAATTGTGCTGTGAACTCCCGTTAAAAATGTGAATAAATAAAACTTGCATTATAATATAAGCGGCGCGCTGTTAAAGTTCCACATTTAAAATCCACACGACCGAATTTATTATTCCCATAGGTGGGCTCACGATCCCAAGCAACTCTTCATACAAAAAAACCAAAACGACACAATCCCCCTGACGTGAAAATTGAATAACCTAGGCCGAACCATTTCGAAGTTTATTCCCAGCACTAGTTGAATGTTTGAAATCACGTGACCTCGGAAGTTTGACGTGTATCACCCAGATGGTAATACTCATCAAACCGAACTTTGCAAAATAAGGAAACAAATTAAATGTTATTATTTTACTTTCTATAGTAAGTAGTAAATATTTATAAGTTTTATTTTTTATTCTTTGTTCTTGCATTTCTCTAATCATTTACTTTTAATCATATTTGTAATTCAACCAGTAAAACGAACAGATTATAATGCATACGTTTGTTTTTGTATTCAAAATTCAACCCTTTTTAGATAAAACGTTATAATAATAATAATAAATGGATTATTTCTATAGCACGGTTTTCGTGAGAAAATCACCTCAAGGGTGCGTTATATTCCTAGGCTAAGAAAGTTAGGACAAACGCCGTATTGTCTCGAGTCGCTAGTTATTATAGTACCCCTCCCATCAACATTATTTAAATTATGTAACTGCTGCTGTATTGGAAGATTCGCCAAAGGACAAGTACGGTTTGATGAAATATAATATCTTCTCTTGAATTTCTGATTGAACCCCCAGTTAAAAGAACCACGAACCACTGGTTTTAACACCGAAAAACGATGACAAAAATAGAATTAATAACTTACTTGAAGCACCCTCATAGAATTTAATTCTATTTGCACAGTAACTGGATCGATGATAGATAATTCAGTTTCTTCTTCCATTCCCAAAACACATGAGAATACCTCACAATGATTCAGGATACACGAAAGAGGCTTAGGTTCACTGCCAGGTTTGTAAGAAATTACAGTTGTACTCTGAAAAAAGAAAGTTTGAAAATTGGCTACACAAGGGCTAACTTTGTGACACTCAGTTCTAGACTCCACTTTCCTAACTTTTTTTACCACACGATAGAAGAAGAATTCTTAAAAAATTTTATATGTTAAATAGTAATCATATCATAAACACAGTCATAGAATTATAGACAGAATTTTATTTACCTTCAAAATCACAGCATTTGTATCCCACTGCGAAGTATCTTCAACAAAAACTACCTCGGTTTCAGTAATATTTAGTTTTAATTCAAATTGGGAGTCGGATACAGGAGATTGCCTATAGTTTGAAATTCCTTCCTTTTGTACTGGTTTGCTCCTGAAAAAAATTATTATATATTTTAAGAACGATTTATAATATTTATTTTTTTCAGTAATGATAAAAGGGTATTTTATTAATAATTTGAATACATACTGAGTTTTTAAGTCGATAGTATCAGCTGTCGGTGGACTCATGATAAATTCATTCACTGCTTGCCACCAATCGAAAATTGCCATAAGTCGCATGTTGTTGATGAGGATCGTATAAGCAGAATGCTCTCTGCGTTTTCTGTGAAGCAAAGAGAGAAATTTATAATATGTAACGCAAAGAATTTAGGTATTTTATCAATAAGTTTTTTTTTATATTTACCTGGCATGAACCTCAGCTTGCACAGAATGACTTTCATTGTGATCATTTTTTGGGCGCATCGGTTGAACAATCTTACTAAAAATATTGGGCTTCTTATTCGCTGGATCTGTTTTGTACCTGGTGTCTGATACCAATATTTCCTACAAACATTAGACAACCAGCAATATGATTAACGCCGTTAATTATGAGAAAGTTGAAAAGGATTTCAATTATATAAAAAATAATGCAATATACCTGTGATACTAAATCTATGTCTTGTGTCATGTCTGAAAATGTTTCAATAATCAAACGTGATTTAATAAAGTTGATGCAAGCCAATGAGGACTTCCCATGCTGCGTTTCAAGGCTCAAGGTCACATCTTGCAAATCTAATCTGATGGAGGTCTGGGTCCATGTCCGCTCTTCATTGAAGGAAGAGTAAAGCGGCACACTGGATTCCGATATGTACAAGTCGTCTGTATTTTCTCCAAGATTTTTAGACAGTAATCCTTTTATTACTTTGTATTGGACTAAATCAATGGCTCCATCCAAAGTGTTTAATGTTCCCTGTATGCTCAAATCAGCCACTAAAATAAAAACCAAATCGTACTTAATTATTCAATTTAATTGAATCTTTCTATTATAAGTATATAAAACTACAAACAGAAAACGTACCATTGTGATGATCTTCGAGGTTTCTTTCAACTTGTAATACAATGCCACATTTATCTGTAAGTAAATATGGACCATGACGAAGGACCATACTGAATGGTCCAACAGATAAACCAGTTTGAGGATTAGTATCTTCACTTTGATTTCTATTACCAGAATTAGTCGGGGCATTGCGACCGATCCCGTCGCTGATTCCCACTTTTTCTCCACAATATAGGTCCATTGTGTCAAGGTTAATAGTCATCACATCCAGCAGCTCTCTAACAGCTAGTATATTATGAAAATAATACATAAGTTAGTTAATAACCAGGTGTTGATAAGAAAAATTAAGTTATTAAAGATGGTGAAAACTCTTACGATCATCTTGATCCCTGATGATACTTATTGTTCTCGGAGATCCTGCCTTTTTAAACACATTATTGACAGTAAGTTTTTGAAGATCTGCCACTAGAACTGAGGTACTTCTGCTGCTCACTGGCACGAGAATAGCGGGTGACAGACATTCTATTGAAAGTTGCATTCGGGTTGATGGATAATTAGCAGTAACCGATACCTAGGAAAATGAGCAATTATAAAAGTAGTTTAAAGCATATATTATTATGAATCCACTTAGTTATATATTACAATTACAACTGAAGGGGTTACCTTTTGTCTAGCTTGACTAATGACGTTTTGCAATCTGGAGAACTCACGATAGAAGGCTTGTATTTCTCCTACAAAGCGTTTAGTGTGCACGTAAACAACTGAGCTCATTTCGATCAGAAGACTCGTATCACAGTCTGCTATTAGTGCATCCTTGGGTGTGAATCTAAAAAAATTAAGAATAACATAATAAATGGAAAAATTTACTGACCCAAAATAGTTACATAAATACATAGAAGTCCTTAATTAACAAATTTGAGCATCATCACTTTCCAATCTTCATCTTCCCTTTCTCCTTCAATTCCCCCATTTCCTCTAGCCTCAACACATTCTCTGGAATTGGTTTTCCATAATCACACTAGTTCCTTGGCTGGCAGTTTGGCTTGGAACACTTGTGCGGTATCACATAAAAAAATATATACATACATATAATATAATTCTTTATGGGTAAATGGTCGTTAAACATAAACTTATCGATTTCAAACCAACCATTCGTGAAAAGATTTGTAATTTAAATATCAAGCTATTTATGTTCTTATTTTTAACTAGATGAAAACCCGTGAGAAATCACGGGATGCACAGTCTGACTTTTTATAGTAGACAAAATACGAGGGCGCTGCAATCGTTTAAAAGGTTTTGAATGGCAAAACCAAGATGGTTCTTAAGAAAATGAATATATGTTTACAAAAGCACAATGGTCCAAGTGCATGTTTTTACTTTAGCCAAACGGTGCTCAGAAATTAGTGATGCTGATGTAGATGATTCTACATCATATTTTAAGACACTTTTTTTATTATTTAATGCTTTGCAAGAAAGATAATTATATGGAAAAGTGATTCTGTTACATTTCTGAAATTTATGTAGGTATCAAAATAACCATGTATTAGATAGTAGATAAAAAGAATAAAAAAATCTAATTCAGAGATCAAAATTATAAATAAACAAGACATAAAAAAATGAACTATGGTGTTTTTCTTTTGGATGTTACTGGATGTTGTTTACAAATAAACTGTCAAACCCGAATGTTAAGGATAAACTCAAATCTGAATGTACATGGGTATAATTGTTTCAAAATCATCATAAATCTACAAAAATGTTGTTTGAATAGGTACGAAATTAATCATATTAGTTAACAGACACGACCAGTTATACCAGTCATTTTAACAGTTCGCTTGCAAACAAATTCTAAGTTGGACACAAGCTTCCTCGCTCGAAATTCTGCTAAACTATGTTGAAATACGCAGTAAATCACTACCCACATTCCACTATGTATTGGTTTATTCGTTTGAAATAAATTGAAACAATGAATAAAAAATTAGCAATCGGAAAAACACTGACAAAAAACAAACATCCTTGGTGTTGCAGTAGTACTAAACACTTATAGTTCCTATTAATTGATAAACTAAAGTTCTTAAAAACTTAAGACAAGATTTTTGTGCATAGCGCAAAGGGTAACAATTATTATTTTTATAAACAATAATTATTAATCTAAAACATCTGAAAACAATGCCGGTCCCTCAGTCCTTCATCGCTGAGTTATTTGCCGCAACCGGCCAAGTTAACACTGAGAGCCACTGCTTTTTTTTATTACATTACTCAACAACTACTTTATTAACTGTGCCGAGAGAATATGTTCACATTTTATTGGTACTGCTGATTCTGTCAAATACACTGATAAACTAAGTTCTTAAACCACATTTTGCTACTAAAGGGTGGGTCAATTATTGCTTTATAAACAATAATTATTACCTGTGTCGACTATCTAATGAAATTTTTTCTGATAAAGAGGCTGAGCCGGTAGGAAGAATCTCGCATTGCACAGCTTGTTGCAAGCATGCCGCTTGCTGTCCTAAGTCATTATATAGCCAGGCACCCATTCATATCATTGCTTATTATATTTTCACCTGTAAACAACCAACTTTATTTGAGGGATTTAGCCGTTACAAGCCTCTCTCATACTAATAAAGTTGGTTGTTTACAGGTGAAAATATAATAAAAAACAGTCATTATTGAATGGAACACTAGTATATATTGATTAACTTGGCGGGTTTGCGATAATCCGACGTAGCTCAACGGTAGAGCATCTAACCGGACATTAGAAGGGTGCGGGTTCGAGTCCTGCCGGGCGACATTTATCTTTGCTCGGAAGGTTTTTTCAATTTGGATGAGTGTTTTAGATTAATAATTATTGTTTATAAAAATAATAATTGTTACCCTTTGCGCTATGCACAAAAAAATCTTGTCTTAAGTTTTTAAGAACTTTAGTTTATCAATTAATAAATATTTGACAAGTCAAAGCAATTTTCACCAATAAAATGTAGACATAATTTGTCTTGACGCCATCTATTTGAGGGATTTAGCCGTTACAAGCCTCTCTCATACTAATAAAGTTGGTTGTTTACAGGTGAAAATATAATAAAAACAGTAATTATTGAATGGAACACTAGTATATATTGATTAACTTGGCGGGTTTGCGATAAGCTGACGTAGCTCAACGGTAGAGCATCTAACCGGACATTAGAAGGGTGCGGGTTCGAGTCCTGCCGGCGACATTTATCTTTGCTCGGAAGGTTTTTTCAATTTGGATGAGTGTTTTAGATTAATAATTATTGTTTATAAAAATAATAATTGTTACTTATAGTTCCAATTGATTAAATGTCTAGAATATTTTGCCAAGCTGTAACTTTAATTGCATAGTTTCACTTTTAAAAATGGCCTGCAAATTAAGCCATGTGCACGCACATTTCAAACACAGAATTAAAATAATTGTCTGCTAATATATATTATAGGTAAGTACTTAATCGCTTATCTGAATTTGTAAAGATTCACATCCATCAATACCAATTTTGAAAAGTTCACGCTTGTACAGACGGAAAAACAAACGTACTCTCAAAGGAAATTATTTATTTATTTATAAGAAACAAACAGCTTTTAATACAAATATATATATTTTTTTATATGAATGCCGCACAAGAGTTCCAACTGCTCCGAACCATCTGGAGCCAGTGAGACTATAGCATTCCCAATTGGGGAATGTTGTGAGGCTGAAGGTATTGGGGAGGGAAAGGAGAAGGGGTAGAGGAAGGTGGAAAAATACCTGGCTATTCAGAGCTGGTCATCGAACACGGCTAAAAACCGTTTCAAGCAACGTTTCAATTCTGAATGGTGGTCTTTTCGAGAGCCTTACCCCTCGACCATGGAGGCCGTTGAATATATATACAAATGAAATTTAAAAAGGGTAAGCCAACAAAGTTTTTTGTGCTAACAGTGGTTAAATATAGATGTTTTGTTTATGAAGCTAACAAGATAAAAAAAAATAAGAAAGGGGGGAGAGGAAGCAGAAGATAGGATCCGGGCAGGAGATGCTCTCGATACATTTTATACTCGTGCATAAATTTGTGGTCGTACGTATTACTTCGGTTCGATATTTTGAAAGGGTATTGTGAAGAATGTTGATATTGTGAAATTGTGAATTATATTGCGCACAAACACGGGGAATTGGAGAATTTATCCTAAGATTGGTTGTGTATGCGGGCAAATGAGAGTTATGGAATTTTAAGGATTTAGTATTATTTGCAAAGTGTAAATTAAATTTATGTTGTTTTATAATAATTTCACTGAAACTTACCTAACATACTGAAAATTTAGCGCCTTCTTCCCCGAAGACAGGAACCTCTCCCTCCATATACGCCCATGCGGCGAGAGGTCTGTGAGCGACATGGAGCTGAGGGTGCCCTCTATCCGGCGCCCGTCCTCCTCACTGTTGCCGCTGTTGACCAGAACCTGCAGGCCCGAGATGTTGGCCCGACACACCTCCCGCTGGGGTCTCAGCAGCACCACGTTGAGGGAACGGACCAGTATCTCTGTTACACTCTCCTCATTTTGACCTGGAATTGCAAAGAAAGCATAAAAAGCAAAAATTATTACATAAATCATATCCTTCAAGTCCATTACATTAAGCATGAATTTAACTGTTTGAAAAAGATAAAAATTCTGTTTTCATTGAACTTTCCAAAATAAAGAATTTTTGAGATATCTGGCAATTTTTTAATGTAAGCATGCTGAATTATTATATTCTGAAAACAAATACTATTATTTAAGGTTTGACCCATCAAAGGGCAAAATAGCTGTCACAGGCAATAAATATACCCGACAGAACTTTTGAAATCTAAAGCAAAAATAGAAAAATTACAACAACATAGATTTATATGCAAAAGAATAATTATTTAGATTCTTCTGTGTGAAGTATTTTTTTTAAAACCGTCCACAATTATTTAACACAGTGAAAGTGTTTTAGTGCACCGAAATTACCATTTAATATACCCGAATTAATAAATATACCCGACAGAACTTTTGAAATCTAAAGCAAAAATAGAAAAATTACAACAACATAGATTTATATGCAAAAGAATAATTATTTAGATTCATCTGTGTGAAGTATTTTTTTTAAAACCGTCCACAATTATTTAACACAGTGAAAGTGTTTTAGTGCACCGAAATTACCCATCGAAAACGCATAATTTGTATCCATTGGACACCGGCGTATCCGATTGGCAATATCAATAAATCGTTTCTCTGAATATAAGTAGCTATTGTGAGGAAACTACTTATGATAGATATATAAAAAAATTATAAATATATTATCAGGTAAGACGGTATAATTAACAACAACATAATTTTGCAAAATAACAAGTTATTATGAAAATAGACTGGCGGGCCACTTGCAAATTTAACCTCAGCATACTAGCGAAGTATTAGAACACGGCAGGTCGGCATTCGAAAGCTTAAAGCAAAATGAACTTACCATAAAAAATGGATTCATGTAAAAATGTTACATTTGTAGAATCGGATGCCAAAAGACAATAAGAGAATACTTAGTTTCAGGGGGGCCTTAATGGGCATAACCTGGAAAAACGGATCTAAAAGTCACCCAACTAAGAATTTTTCCTCTTACCTATATCTGATTGCTGAGACTTGAATTCGGGTTTGACAGATGTCCATTTCTTATCCACTGTTTCCTTTTTATCGGACCCCATGCCAAAAAAGTCTAAAACAACAACCCAGCTCTCCACACTGATAATCAGATCCAAGCAATTAAAATCAATTTTGCTAACTTTTCGGATCTGGAAAAATTCATAACAAATCGTAACATATATTTTTTAAATAAGATCATAATTTATTATAATCAAATCGGTAATAATAACAAGTTGAGGGTTAAGAAAAGATATCACATTATTTTTTGTCAAATTTTTCTTTTATAGGAAAACAATGTAATTTTAACATTAACATTTAATTTTTATTTATATGAAATATATTTGTATATTATATTTCTATAAATAAATAAAATAAAATGATACTAAGAGCATCTATGTATGTACAATAAGATTATTATGCTTAAAATTCTAAAAATCATCTTTTGCTCCCAATTAATTCATTAAACATTTAAATTAAATGTAGCTCAGCTATTTGTCAGATGACTATCAGAATTGTTTTGTTGTTGTTTATTTTAAGTGTAAATAATAATAGAAATCACTTTTGACCACTGTTTTTAATAATAAATTATCTACATGTTTCAAAACCAATGGTTCCTTCTTCAGGATATAAAGTATACTAAAAATAAAATTACATACACATATAAAACGCATGACATACGTATGTCATTTTATTATTAGTATACTTTGTATCCTGAAGAAGAAACCATTGGATCTGAAACATATAGATAATTTATTATTAAAAACAGTAGTTAAAATTAAGTGTTTATTATTATTTATTAAATATGGTGCCATAAAATACTTTTTCAAATACTGAAGAAGTATTTGAAGTGTCAACCTTTTCACCGCTATCCAGATGCATAAAGAATTAGAGGTGTGCGCCACCCTTTTTGTGATATTCATACATTTTCTATGAAAATGAAAACATACATGTATGCGTGTAGTGGTGCAAAAGGTTAATATACTTTTAAGTGTTTAATCAGTGAGTTATTCAATTAATATAAACTTGTAAATACAGGTACTCCCCACTTAATGACCCCCCTGTTTAACGACCGCTTAGACTTATGACCAGCTCTCCAGCATGGAGATGCACTGAACTGGTCAAATTTTCTGTAGCTGTCTCTAAACTGGCCACCTTTAAGAAAAAAATAAAGCGTAAATGTTAAAATTCACTTAATAATTCCGGTTGATCCGGTTATCAGCTGAGTTCCAGTTTATGTTGTATAATTCGTTTAGTTCATCCTTATTCAGAAAAAAAACAACAGGCTCTCGCTCATCGATTAATTCACTTAACGAAATAATCGTAGGAATGAAACTCGGTTGTTAAGTGAGGAGTGCCTGTGTGTTATTGAACATTTTGTTTACCACCAACTATTCGTCAGATGCAAATTAAAATATTTTGTAATTTATTAATTCTCCATTTCGTGCTCTTGGAACAGGATTCTATCTGACACAGAAATGTCATGCGATAATGGGCTCTAGATAGTACTAATTCAGAATTCAATATCGCATAATATTGCCGAGTCAAATATAACCATGTTATTCCAAGCGCACGGTTTGTTTCATGATCAAATTTTACAATCACATATTACAAGGCGAGTTCTATCACTCCCTCAAATGTATTTTATTTTTTCGCTTATGAGATATTGTTTCTAAACCCTCGAATATATATATGTATTTAAGAATGTTTGTATTAAATTCTCTTTCTTCGATCTTTCTGTAATAATTGTTATCTTCGGACCTAATTGTTTTCATATTCAATTCTCCACTCACATTATTGTATTTGTCACGGAACTGGGGATGTAGAGGATGTCTCATTTGTATGGAAATTAAAACAAGATTATCTTGCGGTAATGAAGATATTTCTTTAACGGGCCTTTTAGACGGAGATATTTTACTTTCCATTGAGCTGAGATTATGCAACTGGTCAGGCAATGAACTCCTATGTTTCACGTGAGCAAGACATATATTAATCGGTTGAGAACTTGATTCATCAAACTCTTCAGATCTTAAATCGGGACTTGATCTAGAGACGAAATTGGCCTTAGGAATCAACGGTTTATGAGACACCATCATGAAGCGATGCCTCGAATCTACATCTCTTAGAAGATCCTCCATGGTTATTGATCTTAAAGACATCTGAAATTTTTTTAAATACATATGAATGAAACATTAAAAAATTTTCATAATAAAAAAAAATTATAATCAAAATGTTAATTACCTCAATAGTTATTACGTGTTGTTGACATTTTTCAAAATTGACAAAGAAGTCTCTGAATGATAAATTAACTAAACTTTGTTCGCCTTCTCCAAAGTCTTTTCTTAATTCCACCGTAAATATTGGGAGTTTGAAATCCACTGTAAATAATAAGATATTTGATTTAGTACCTACTACTTACCTATGAACAAATAAAAATAATACAGAAATAAATTTAACTAAAGACTTTTTAATAACCTTTAAATTGTTGAAAGGAGTTAACAGAGGGGCTTCCTAGAGGATCTGCCCTGAATATCTGAGCTCGCAGTTGGGGGTCCATGTCGAGAGTTGTGACTCCGGTAGAGTCGGCAGTACGCACATATGTCGGGGCCGAGTCCGAAAGCACAATGGGAGATATGACACCCAGTCCACTAACAGTTTCCAACATCTGCTCGTACTGATGTCGAGTTGAAGACACTTTCAAAGGTTTTACAACTTTGCCACTTATCTGGGAAACAGAAAAAAATTAACACTTAAAGTATAATAAAAAATTATCAAGTTGAGTAAAGTTTTGCATAGGATCAGATAGGTAATTAATTATTTAAGAGGAAAAATATACCTGCACACAATGTTCATACTGAAAACAATTCTCTTTTGTAATACTCGTCCTTTCCACCGTAAGATGTAATGTGGTATCGTGCAATATTGGCTTTCCTTCCGATCCACATTTGTAAATGGTTTCAACTGTGTCCACTCCATTGCTGCTACTCAAATGGTTTGCAATATCCAACTAAAAGAAGATAAAAAAATATTTTTATTTGATACAGTTAATCACAATTGTTATTATTGTGAAAATTTTAATATGAACTCACCGAATACACATTAATGTCTCGAATGCGTATGTCGTACGAATTAGTTAGACCAGGTTTATTGGTAATCGAAATATCTCCTAAATGAGCAACAAAGACTTCGGTGCTAACTGGTGTCCGGGGCAACACCACCACAGGTGTTTCTAAAAACACATTAAACCTAAAAATATACATAACATTAATTAACCCAATTATAATACCGTGATTTATTGCAACTTTCATGAGCTTCATTTTGAAATATGACATACTCGAGGTGAATGACAGGAGAGTGAATATCTATCGATACTTCTGAATCTTGCGGTATGCCGATACTAATAGAACGGGGTCGTCTTGGAGATATCCATTCCATAGATCCCGACACTCGAGGATTGCTGTACAGAGGTTCTCCCCTGCAAAATAATTCCAATTAAAAATCGTAACATAAGGAAAACTTATTGCACTGGTTTCAAAATAAATTAATAAACTACCTAGTCTGAACTAAACCGATTGCCATATCGGTAGCGGCGGCTTTAATGGATTTAGCGAGATTGGAAAGGTACTGTTTAAATTCTGTTGCGCAAGACTGGATCTCACCAATGAAGATGCCTGAATGGGTGTACCATACAGATGCCATACGAATGTTGATACCAACATTTATTTCATCTGAAAAATAAACATCAATTAAAATAAAACAACAAACTGCAAAACGGATTAAAATTAAAAATATTTCTCGTAAACATAAATGTATAGGCCACTGATAGCTCAGTTGCAACCTCTCCCACTTCCTCATACACGACAAATGTAAAAGAAAGAGAGGTTACAATGAAGCTCTCAGCGGCAGGACCACTCACCATTTCTTTCTACATCCAATTTTTCTTCATTAGAGATATCCTTGACATTTTTTGTAATATTAAAACTTAAAGCTTTTCCTTCTTCTTGATTCAAGTTAGCCGTATTAAAGCCGTAGACTTCCTGAGCCAGAGAGTGGGCTAGATCCGTTGAGAGGGTAATGTTTTGATGGGCCAAAGGATCGTGGCCAACTGACACTATGCGCTGGTGCACCGTCGTGCCAGGGCACAGGGAAACTATTTGCAGACCTCCTAGTGATCCATTGAGCTTCAGGGACTTGTTAGCTGAAGATAAAGGAAATAAAAAAATAAATAAAAATATGTTAAATCATACTGTCTAGAACGTTAAAATATAAAAGGTTTACTTTTAACACCTTATAGACGATATCTGTGTAATTTATGAGTATTAGTTCTAGGCAGAGAGGCACCAAAATACAAATTGTTTCTGCAATAATTATTGTAAATTGCTAACATCTCTAATAGGTGAATTGCAACATTATCAGCAGTAGCAGTAGGTACATAATATCAAATAAAGAGTCAACCAAGTTACTCACCAACAGTAGCCTGAATTTTCGCATCGCTCATAGTAGCAGTTGCAATTTTTTTTCCGATAACGTTTCCATCTTGGATCGAAGCTCTCAGCAGTAGGACGCTGAGGCGATGAAAGTCAAAAGTGATTTCAGTTCTGACGATAGTTGGAACTTCGTCCTCATCAGCATCTTCTTCTTCTTGGAATGTACTACTTGTGGTACCTTTCATCACACTTTCTGACGGCACCCTCTTCGGAATGGGCTGAGCTGTCCAGGAAACACGTTTGGCAAATCCTATCAGTTCGACGATTGTTTCCTGATTAGCTAAAAAAAAATAACACTAAATAACTATTTTGAATTTACGACCTCTTTGGCGAAGCGGTAAAATCCATAGCTCTGGGCCCAGATAATACAGGTCCAAATCCAAACACGTATGGGTTTTTTTCATAAACAGAATTTAGATAAAATGAAGTACCGAAATAGTAGATGCATTAAATATTACCCTGATATATAAGGATTGTTCAAAAATTAAAGACAAAATAAAAGAAATTGTCTCCGCTGAGCGAAGCGGTTTTGAAATTTGTAATTTCGCTTTGGAAATCATGCTTTATTTATCGTTAAGTAATTTCCAAAGCAAAATTTCAAATTTCAAGACCGCTTCGCTCAGCGGAGACAAGGACTATTGCCATTATTGCCAAGTCTAAAAATAAAAACTCGGTTTAAATATTTTTCCGTGACCACACTACTGGGCCACCTGCTCGTCTGGAAGGCACTTTAGACAGAGAATTCTCCCGTTTTGGAGGCAGTCCAATCCGCTAGAAATGACGGAAAATCCGTCAGGATGGCAATGCTGGATAAACGACCGAGCCAAGCAACCGCCCGTTGTGGAGGGGGAAGTACGCGCTACAAGCTAGTTTTGCCAACTAGTGAAATATTTCATCCGTACCGCCGCAAATGACAAACGGTCTTTAATTCTTGGACAACCCTTGTAAAAGATCACCATAACTATTTTTAAAACCAGATATGAATAACCAGGTACTTTCCAGCTTTCAGCCTCACAATATTCACCAAATTGGGGATGCCATACTTCCATTGGCTCCAAATAACTTGCAGAAGGTTTCTTAAAATTAATACATATAAAACTTGGCGATGAGTAGTAGCATGTACAAATAGGAACTCACCAATAATATCTAGATTGTTAAACAAAATATTAGCAATTCTCAGTTCTTCTCCCTCATTGGTTGGACAATCTGAGTTTACTACGGTTACTTCTATTACTATTAAGGCCTCTGAATCCACAATTCCAGCGACGCCAGCATTCCCTGGGACATCGGGAGTGGGACTTACACACCATCGGGCAGCTGAAATAAATTCCAAAATTAATTTAATAAGACACCAAAAAATAAAAAGGTTAGGAACATGACTTATGATTCTCTTTTTATTGATAATAAATAACAAAAAAATTAATAGCTGCATTATTGAATATTATGAATTCTTACCACTTTTATTCTGCGTGTTGAGGTAGTGCAGGGCTTGGGAAAGTGCAGCAGGGGGAGGGGGGTGGAGAGGTCGGGCTGAGTAGCACTCTGGGGGGGAGGAGGGGGACATGGGAGATGTTGGCTCACTGTCCCTGATGCTCCCAGATACAGAGTCCATACTGTTAAACAAAAATACCGTATATTTTTAGAATTGTCAATCAAACTCTAAATATCCTTGGGAATATATTGTATTAATGGAAAAAATGGTTCATTTCTTTATTGGATACAGCATTATGCAAAATCCAATAAACTGGTTCAATTGTGTTCTTCATATTATTATAGTACCAGCAGTTGGAAACTGGCTGCTGCCAATTCGTTGCCCACAACACAAACAGGCGTATCTCATATTTAGCAACTTTCCAGGAGAGTCAAAAAACTGCTTTTTTTGCTGGATTCTTATACTTATTTTCATTATTTATTTATTACATTATGTTGATACATTTATATAGCAATAAGGTACATAATATTGTATAATAACTAATGAAAATTGAGAATATTTAAACAACTTAAAATAATTCAAATGTGTAGTATAAGTGCTATTATGTCTTGTCAAGTCAATATTAGTTCCCAGCTAGGCAGATTGCCTGTTCCAATTAACCAATTGCTTCAGTTATGCGTGGTGTAATATTTTGTAATTATTGATTTTCTTCATGTGTTTTATGAATAATAGATATGAATAAATTTAAATGACATTATTTAATCATTTTTCCCTTCTACCCAAGTCAATGAACCATTTGGTTATTATGGGACTGTTCTATGATGTTTTACAGGTTTTAATGTTTATTTCTAGAGGGATTTTATTATATATTTTCGGTTTCAGATATGTATATGTCTTTTGATATTTTGCCATATTCCTCTTCAGGACAAGGAGATCCTTTCTGATACATTTTATTACATGTTTCACTAATGGGGTTTTCAGCACATATGCAATTTTTTCACCCCACAATCCACAAAACACAAAACATCTAATACAATGTATAAAAATCTGGCAAAAAAATAGTTTTTTGGCTCTCCTGAAAAGTTGGTAAATATGAGAAACGCCCGTTTGTGTTGTGGGCAACGAATTGTTCTGCTGAGCACTTCAAAGCAGATTACGTTTTTATTGGCAAGACAATGTTTACCAGAGCTGATTATTGAGTGCAATATTTTATCGCCGTAGATTTCAAGGGAATCAAGTCACAAATTTGGCGAAAATGAGTTAACTACACAAAAGCATTTTAAAACCATCAAAGATTCCGTGGTCAAAGAATTTGGGCCTCGAAAAGACCTATTTAAGCGTATTTTGTAAATTTCCAATAGACCTAGTACACATGCATTACGCGGTCAATGACGACAATCCGCATACATCTTTTGACTTCCTAATAATTATCTTAACACTGTTGACCACTGAAACTTCCAGTGCATTTTGTGACCAGCCACGCGTGTCCCAAAAAAAATTTCAATAAAAAACTGTTACTTTTTTTCACACAAAATATTTCTCAGCTTTATGATTTTGTGGACTGGATCCCTTGACATCCGCGGCGACAATTTATAGTAGCATGTTCACATAAGCAGGTTTTCATTCAATATTTTAGACATCTATTTATTGTGGGTCTTCTGGTAGCATATTTTATAAGCTTCCTAAATATTATAAAACTGATTTTGTAATCAGTTTATTCCACGGTAAATGGGATATGTACATTTAATATCAAATGAAAAAAACTCGTAAAATCACATCCAATAGTGACTTATCTGGAAAGGACGATTTTTATAAATCTATAAAAATCGTCCTTTTCCAATTCTTGTGCAGTCGAATGAATAATAATTTATAAATGAATTAAAAATTACTTTGTAATCACCACTTTTTTTAATATATACATATTAACATGTTTCGAAAGTGAAGCTTTCCTCATCAGGACATACAAAATACTAAAAAAATTATAATGTCAAGTATAGACAAATTATTATTATTTTCATTCATTTTTCCATACTTGACATTATTATTAGTATTCTGTATGTCCTGATGAGGAAAGCTTCGCTTTCGAAACATGTCAATATGTATATATTAAAAAAGTGGTAATTAAAAAGTAATTTTTAATTCATTTATTAATAATGACTCCACAAAGTGAATACAGGCGGACCTCGGCTTTCGCACATTCGACTTTCGCACAATTCGCTATTTCGCACATTTTTGAAAAATTGTTTTTTTTTTTTTAATTTTTTGGCGATAATGCAAAAATGTTTTGTTTTCATGCAGTTGTTTCCCTGTCGCACTATGAAATGCATATGAACTAGGTTCGTACTGTGAAAAGTGTTACGTTCTGTTCGCACATATGCATTAACATACGAGCGTGAGTGAGTCTGAACGCATGCGTTTGTATGTACTAATTTGTACACACTCCCGTCTGATCTCGACAGGTTTAGTCTTGCGTCAGCGCACGTACTGTTCGCATTGTTCTGCGAGTTTTGTTTCAAATATTCCGTACCCGTTTTAACATGAGTGAAAAACGAAAAAACTGCAAAGTTGATATGGCTAAAAAAAAATCAAGAACCCATAAACTTCATACAATCGAAACGAAGATGGATATAATAAAATGCTCTGATAATGGAGAGTCTTATGCTTCAATCGGCCGTTAGTATGATATAAACAGGTCTACGATATGTTCGATATTAAAGAATAAAGATAAAATTAAAGAACATGTGAAAAAATTTGGAAATATATCATCGAAAATTGTTTCCAAAAGGCACGGCATAGTGATGGATGAAATGGAGAAATCTTCATGTTATTGCATAAGCAAACAAAATTTAAAAAAAACCCTCTGAGTACTTCAATGATTCAAGCTAAGGCTCTTAGTTTGCATAAAGATTGGAAGGCTAGACTAAACGAAGATTCTAACACAGTGTTTCATGCAAGTAACGGCTGGTTTTCAAATTTTAAAACAAGGTATTCTTTACACAATGTTAAATTCACTGGAGAATCAGCTGATGCGGATGAAGATGCTGCAAAAGACTTTATTTCGTCATAGTCCAAAATTATTGAAGATGGAGAATATACCTCTAGTCAAATATTCAATGTTAACAGTGAAGATGTTAATGAGATGATTGAATCTCATTCTGAACCCTTGACTAATGAATTTCTAATGGACCGACAAGATAACGAAAATAGTACACAAATTGAAAGTGAGGAAGAAGAACCAGAAGAAATCATCAAGACCTTAACAATTAAAAATATGAACGAAGCTTTTACGCATCTTGAGACATTTTTGAATATTATGGAAGAATGTGAACCCAATGGAGAATGCATTTCTCAAGTGCGTAGGGCGATCCATAATAGTACTGCATGTTACAGAACTCTCTATGAAGAAAAGAAAAAAGTAGTAAAATACAACTAACCCTTGACAAGTTTATCAAGAGAATATAATTTTTATTTAATATGTACTTAGTTAGTAATTTTTGATAAATAAAAAATTTTAAAGTACAATTTTAGGTGTTTTTTTTTACATCCCTCTACTTTCGAACATTTAACTTTCGCACACATTTTCAGGAACCAATCATGTGCGAAATTCGAGGTCCGCCTGTACTAATTTTTTGAAGAAATTAGAATAATAATTTGTTTAATGTCAAAAGAGAAAGTATACAATCATTAATAATTAGTATATGTAATATTTTATTAGTATAGCTTACATACCCAACGTGTTTGTGACTGGCTATGAGCAGTTCAAAGTCAGGGCCATAGGTCTGCAAGGCATCCACAAGCAGTAGGGAATGAACGCTAAGGGATAAATTAAAGTCAAATGGTCTTTTTGTGAGAGCGGCTCTGACTCCACACACTTGCACTTCAGCGATACTTCTTCCGCGAGACTGAACCTAAAATAGAATTTTCAATCAATTAAATAATGATGAAATTGAAACCGTTAGGTTATATTATTGACACGTCAATAAAGCACAAAATACTTTATAATATATTATTAACCTCTAATGCTAGTTGATCTATTGCAAATTGAACCATCAGTAATCTAGACAGCTGGTTGTGGGATCTTTCTGTAAATTCCGTCTCCGAATTTTCATTTCTTATCAGTTCTTCAGAAGGGGGAGATATTTTCCAAGCTTCGTTCAGCGGCATTGTATTCAAACTGTAAAAAGGACAAAGCATTACAAAGGTTTAGAAAATAAGCATATATGTATGTATTATTTATTGGGAATAATATAAATTACTAGCCTGGTTGAAAATGACATCTGGGGTGATTTCAATTCAGCAATCAAAGACTGTATAGACATCAACTTGTGTTCATTAAAGTGAACAACTAAATTGGGCAGGGTACCGTATAAAGTCACGCTAGGAAATTGTGGGTCGCTTGTGTAAATTACTCTTCTTTCAACCTGCAATAAACATAATTTTTTTAAATAACAAAGTTATTACAGTAATTTAAAAATATATATTATTCCTGCTAGAACGTACCTGAAGAGATATACTGAATCTGTCTAAAATGTGGAGGGCGGAAGTTCCTTTGGTGTTAGCATATTTCCAGCTATCTTTTACTCTGCCGATCAAGACTTGCAAATCACTGAATTCTATTTTATATCTGGAAAACATAATATTAAATATTTAAAATATACGTATTTCATTTTGATGACAGAGACTTTCACTTTATAAACTTAAATAAAATACATGCATCGTCAGTAGTCAATAATAATTACTTGTCGTATAGCCTATGGTGCAATGCATCTTGATTGAGGGAAGTGTTGGGTTGGGCATTTCCCTGAGAAAAGTCCGCAGGCAAAGGGGAGGCACCGCAATCCGTCGAATTCATCATATCACTCACTTCACTCCCGGGAGGGGTAGAACAAGGAGTCATGAACATTTCTACAAAAGATAATAAACATTTTTACTTTGTGGGAATAAACTTTAAAATGATAAGACAGAACTTATATTTCCCTCAGGGCCTATGTCATCTTCAGGGATGATGTGTGGAGGGTCTTTTTAAGGAAGGGAAGGAGAGGAAGTTCTGGGAAAGAAAAGGGTATGAGGAATGGTTGAGAATCTGGAGGTCAGTGTATCCAGGAGTGACGGGCATATTAATTCATTCCTCCCACTGCGGTGCAAGGCGATGTTGGGTCTCTGTCAACCCCCTCTTCCGATTCGGCCCACCACGCAGTTGGTGAGCAGATGCATCTGCCACCAAGACCTGGACAAACTTCACCCCATGAACCCGGGCACCCCTGCTTAGTCACCAAATGTGACTATGGCACAGGTGTTGGTTATCCAATGAATGGTTCCCGGGACGGCGGTACCCATACCCGCCTCCCGAATTGGTAGCTACATGACGTGTTATTGTACGCTTATATGTTATAGAATTGCTAAGCTTGATATGAAATTCTTTACAGTGCAATAAAAATTGTCCAATAAAAACTGAAGATCCCGGAAAAATCAAGGTGGCAGCAATAACCTTTTAATATGTGTTTTTTCTAATTTGTTATTTCACATTCATAAATGTTATTGACTAAATGTCAACATGCAATGTTTGAACATCAAGTTAGAGCGTTGTTAGAAGTATTTCTATGGTCAAGTCTTACATGTAAACCGTATTGTATTCCGTGTCTACACTTAATTACCTAAAACATAGTATTTATCAAACAGTGAAGTGCAATTTCAACTTAAACTAGTCTTAGTTGGCTAAAAGTGAAGTGAGTTATTATCTCCAACACAATCGATTGTTATTAATCATAAAATCCAAACTAAGATATACAATCTACTGCACTGTGTTGTTGCGCGACGTGAAGGTCCGCTGAATTTTGTCTTTGGCCGGCATCTAGCCGCTCGAGGATAACAAAAAAATTGCAATGATGATTGTCAAAAAAATAACAATGTTTCTCTTCTAATTGCTGACGTTAATAAAAAAGTTTATGTGAATGAAGCCCTGACACCGTACTACAAAAACCTTTTGTGGAATACCAAAATAAGGGCAAAAGAAAAAAAATTCAAATTCATTCGGTTTAAAAATGGAAAATTACTGGCACGAAAATCTGAAGACTCACTAATAACTGAAATAAAACGACCTTGAAACTAAAATTCTGTAAATAAGCCATATTTTTTATAAACATCTACAATAATGGACAAATACCAGAAATGGATCCTTTAGCTGATATCGAATTCGATAACCCTTTCTTAGTAAGCCTTTATAAACATTATAGAAACATGTGTTCTAAACTTCTTAAATTTGCAAGAGGTAATTATTACAAATATCAGATCCAAAATTGTAATAACAACCCTAAACTTTTTTGGAAAATTATTAAGGAAATGACATATACTAACAACAATAAAACCACTGATTTTTCCGAGCTTGATACACCAAAGCAAAAATTGAATATGAAAGAAAATCCAATGGAAATTGTTCAATTCGTGAATGAATATTTCTAAAACGTGGGTTCTAACTTAGTTAAAAATTCATTAAACCTCCTTATACTGATTACGCGACTAACAATGCACCCAATAATAATGTGACCCTTAAATTAAATACGGTTTCGGCAGATGACATTAAAAGCATTATAGATTCAATGAATCCTTCACTCACTTCCAGATCAGATGGCATTTCAATGAGAATAATAAAATCAACCAGGGATGAACTACTTCAACCACTTTTCTACCTTGTGAATAGATGCATCAAGGAGGGTCTCTTTCCTGCAACGCTTAAAATGGGTTCTGTTATACTAATTTTTAAAACCGGCAACAAAGCAGATATTTGTAACTATAGACCAATTACAATATTGAATAATCTTTCAAAAATAGTAGAGAAAGTTATTAAGAAACAGCTCATTCAATATCGTGAAACAAATCTCCTACTATCTGAAAACCAATAAGGATTTAGGAAAAATATGGGAACTTCCGATGCCATAGCCTCTGTCGTTAATACTATAAAACATAGTCTCGATAACGGTGGTAAGTGTATCGGCATATTTTTAGATCTGTCTAAGGCCATCGATACAATTGATCATACTTATCTTCTAGAAAAGTTAAAAAGATTGGAATCTTAGGTCGTGAACTGAATCTCATTAAAAGTTACATGTCAGAAAGATCACAAATAGTCAGGATTCAAAATGAAACAAGTCAACCAATACAAATCCCATACGGTGTACCACAAGGAAGTATCCTAGATCCGGTTTTATTCCTGATATATATTAAAGATCTATGCAGTTTAAATTGTCACAGCTCAGTCATCAGTTTCGCAGATGACACAGTCCTTCTCTTCCATGGAAAGTCGTGGGAGACTGTATTCGAAAAAGCAGAAGAAGGGATGAATCGGGTAAAATAATGGCTTGATTCAAATTCACTAACATTAAATGATGCGAAAACTAAATATATTAAATTTAAAATCCACAACAAGATAACCTCAACACAAACCTAAGCATAAAAATTCACAAAAACTGCTTAAATGTGAACCAAGAAGTTGCCTGCATCTGCCCAAAATTGAATGAAGTACAAACAATAAAATACCTAGGAATAATTATCGATCAAAACTTAAATTGGAACTCCCAAGTTGAATATGTAAGCAACAAATTAAAAAAAACTAACTGATTTTTTCAAAACAATAAGAAACATTTTAGATAAAGAACAATAGAGTGGAAGATACTCTCAGTATCGCCCTGGTGAAAGACCACCATTCAGAATTGAAACGTTGCTTGAAATGGCTTTTAGCCGTGTTTGGTGACCAGATCTGAATAGCCAGCTATTTCCCCTTTTCCCCACCTTCCTCTTCCCCTTCTCCTTCCCCTCCCCAATACCTTCAGCCTCACAACATTCCCAAATTGGGAATGCCATAGTCTCACTGGCTCCAGACGGTTGGGAGCAGTTGGGACTCTTGTGAGGTATTAAAAAAAAAATAAATTTAAAACTAATTAAAATTTATTATGCCTTAGGCCAATCTCATCTTCAATATGGTCTTATCGGATGGGGAAGTTCATGCGATTGCACTATAAAACCAGTTATCTTAGCTCAAAAGGCAATCTTGAAAATTATTCTTAGAGTCTCCATCAGAACTCCGACAGACTATGTTTTTAATGCCCTGAATTTAATGTCTCTGAAACAATTGTATTCAAAAGTTATTTTAATTTATGCATTTAAAAATCAGGATAACTTTACACATACAAACTTGGGTCGATTCACAAGATCCTCATTACAACATACATTCAATCAACCTGCAACTAAAACGACTTTTGGACAAAGAAATTTGCAAAATTTCTCTATAAAAGTATTTAACACCCTCCCTCTAGCAATAAAAAGCATTACAAAATTAAACAAATTCAAAAAAAGGATTAAGATAAGGATTATGGACACGGGAAGGAAGAATATAGATATGATGTCCTAAAAGAGTTAAACGGTCACAATATGTTTTCTCCTAGATTTTAGAATTTTTATTAATTTATTTCATTACAATGTTCCTCTAGTAATATTTTAACATAATTACGAAAACTTAGTTAATTTTTTTTTATCAAACTTACAATATAATTGACTTAATTCATAATTCTTACATAAAACCATGTACAATGTGACCTTAGCACGGGGAATGAAACAATGAACCTTAGTACCCCAGTAAGGTCACAATTTTTCCAACTTTTTTGTTAAATATTGTGAAATAAATAAATAAAATTAAATTTAAAAAAATTAAAAATAATAAAAACAGTGGTATATATAGACATAATATGTTATGCCACAGAAGAAAAGCTTACCATTTTCATCATCCTCGGTTGCCGGGTCGACTTGTTCCTGCTCCGCGTATCCATTGGAAAGATGCATTTTACCAAAATCTAGAATCACAACAACTCCATTCTTGTCGGTGAACTTTTCTATCAATAATATTTGCGGTGCAGAAATGTCAAGCTCCAGTTGCCATAAACTTCGTTCACTCTATTAGGAAGCAAAATTATTCAATAAGTTTCAGTCCCAAAAGTGTTAGTCACAAGCACATTAATTCAAACTCATTTAAAAAAAAAGAAAACTGTACTATTCAATTGTAAGAACAGGTAGAAGAAAAAAAAATAATTTCAAAAGCATGACATCTTTGTCAGAATGCATGTTTAAAAAAATATGTATGTACAAAAATATAAAAAGGATATCAAATAAATTACCAAATTTCCCTGTAATATGTGTTCCCATTGATTGATTAGGTGCATTTTAGTTGTATTTTTCACATGGACATAAGCTCCTATTTGGTTAGATATGGTTTCCGGAGCAGACACTTTGCTTTTATTGTTGATTGATAGAGGATGGGAGAGGAAATCTACTAGCCATCTTACTGCTCCGGGATTGTACACAATCTCCAATGATTGCGATTTAACAAATAATCTGAAAAAAGACAATGGTACCGTATTACGAATAAAATACGAAAAAATAAAAATAACCGAAACATGGCAAAAACAAAGGCCTTAAAAGATATTAATTAAAGCAGAAAAATGTGTACCTTGTTTTAACCACTAAATCAGTTTAAACAGAAATCGTTCTGTTTCCCTGCATACTTACCTACAACTTCCCCATGTGTTATTTTCTACCCCAACACTCAATGCACTTTAATTTATTTTTGTATCTGCTGTTAGTTTAACTTTTGTACTGATAATGAAAGGATTCTTGCAAAACCGAATAACAGTTTTAATAAATTTAGCTTTCAAAACAAATAATTAATAAATAATTTCTTTAATTTAATCAAATTATGGGAAACCACAATGTATCTCAAATTATCTGGTATACACAATTGTTTTTTTCTGTACTATTATTCTTCACATCTCTTTATACTTTTTTCCAGGTGTATTATATTACCATACCATGTCAATTCCCTTCTATTTTTGTATAATGGCACTTGATATAAACAAAACTTGTTAATTTGACTGTCCTAAAACGGGATTTGTTCCCAGTTGGGCAGTCAAAGCTTTCTTACATTTTATTGTTAAATAATGTGTGTTTCAAATAAATAATAAAAATAAGAATAAAAATAAAACTGCAAAAACATTA
Source organism: Halesus radiatus (assembly GCA_022606495.2). Taxonomy (NCBI): domain Eukaryota; kingdom Metazoa; phylum Arthropoda; class Insecta; order Trichoptera; family Limnephilidae; genus Halesus; species Halesus radiatus. The sequence goes on from JAHDVE020001200.1 coordinate 66,278, forward strand.
ATTTCCCCAGTTCACGAAACAATTTTAAAGAAGTTTATTAACCTGTAATCGACCGATAGTCCCACAGGTTTCTTTTCATAAACCAGTTGAAATAAGGATTCGCCAGTGTTTGTAAGTGATGGATTACTTGCGTTTCCCACAGAATGCTTTCCCACCCAAGCAGGAGCAGGTGCAAATTTTGCACTTCCCAAACCTTCTCTTACGGTACCCTAAAACCACAACACAATTGGAAGAAAATTAAATTACATAAATATGTACTATTTTATTTGCAATAGTATAAAGCTTTTGCATGAATCATTCAATATTTCAGAGATGCATGTGAAAATAATCATTTAAGCTAAAAGTTAGTTATTGAGAAGTTACTAGAAGCATAAATAACACATTATAAATAATACATTACCTGAGAGCCAATAAGAATAGGGAACAGCGTTTTATCCGTCAGGTGATCTTTCAAATATACTGCACCCAACGCTATACTCATTGTATGTGAAGATGTCCTTGGTCTACTTTCAACGCTGAATCCAACATTTTCAAACTTTAGCTCTAACTTAACCCTAAAAATAATAATGGAAAAATTGCAGGCAAAAACAAACAATTATTTATTACACAATGATTGATAATTAACTCTTAATACCAAACTGTTGATGAAAATAGAATTATGTGGCAAAACTTAAAAATCATATTAAGTTTGTAAACAAAATCTTACTTATTTTCATTTCCATTTGTGTTATTTTGATTGTGATCCTCGCATAGCTGTAAGCTGCCCTTAGTTAAATTAAACTGAAACTTTCCAAAAACTGTATCCCTTTTGAGTAAGCTATTATTTTCTATGGAATCAGCTAGGACATCCAAGATTTCTCCCTCCAGACTGGGTGCAGAATTTGATGGAGACAGAGAAGGGGTAGTTTGAGAAGGAGCTGACGAATACCAGCCCCACCACTGAGGAAACCACCGGATTAACATGGATCTTCCCTGGGCGCCTTCAGGCACTGCTCCCTCTGCTGCTAATCTACTTTTATCTGTATTGTTAACCGCACGAGGTGCCTTTCTCATTGCCGCCTGTGGGTAAAAAAAAAAATGGACATAAATAATAAAAGACTAAAAAAAACAACCAAACATGCAGTTCACCTGTTCAGAAAGTCCTCCTCTATCATTATAATGACAATAAATTTATAAATGTGATATAATACATATGAAAGTTTTAATTGATTGCTAGTGAATCCTATAGTTACAAATTCAAAGAATTGGGTCACTGGTACCTGCCGCTAGAATAAATTATACAAAAGGATAGATGGCCTCCAAAGCGTAATGGTATGAAGAAATTGATATTAAAGTTTAGAGATTGCAGGTTCCAGTCTGGTCATTGTAAAATTTCTTTGTTTAGTTTGATAATTCTAGAGTTGTTATAAATAAATAAACCAAATTATTGTACAAACCTCCCTGAGTAGTTTCAGCTGCTGGAACGGAGAGGTCCATTCAACTTGGTCTTTAAGAGCTTTACTTTCTGGTGAAAGGGTTAGGGAAGGAGTAATAAGGAGTGTTGAATACATATCTACATAGCGCTTACATAGTCTAGCGCTACATAGACAGGTTTCCCAAGTTGGCTTTGGTTCCATAACTAAAAAAGAATAATAACATTTACATGTGCACACAGACATCAATTCGTGTAAGTGATGTTCATGGTAAAATTTATCAGATTTTTAAGAAATTTCTTACAATTACTATCAGGAAAGTGGCATTTGACTGCGTATATCCACCAGGCTCTGGGACTTTGCTGTACCGTAGTACTTGGTCTCCATTGTCGAAACACACGCAATTTTCCAATCAGCATTAAGCCTCGGGAACAACCGATCATTTCATTATATTGACACTGAAACATGGAACATGCACATAACATATTTAATTTTTTTAAATAAACCAATAATGCACATTGATAACGTGGAATATAAGCCTGAGGCTTATAAAGTATGTATTTTTAATGAAGAACATATTTTTAAAATAATGAAAATGTTTGTAATATAATTACGATACTCACATTTGTCAATATCAAAGGAACTTGATCTAAAGAGAGTTGACAGTCCAATCGAGGCCTTGTGTGTGATCGTAAAGGTTGTTCAGAGCGTTCCCTTCGCAGGTGAGCCACAGCAGATACAGGACTTATCACATACCGGTGTTCTGAAGACTGCATTTCACACATACGAATCTAAACAGAAAACATGTTCAGCACATTAAATTTGTTACAATAAAAGAAGTAGAATAACAATACTCGTTCGTCCTGCCGGTTTATTATAGAGAAGTGTCTCAGAGTTCCGAGGTAAAAAAAAAAACTCAATCACTGCTGCAAATGCATATTCATTGACTGTCAGTGGTGTGTGTCATTGAAGTTAGTAACGTATGCATGTACATATTTCATCTTAGTTTTGATCACTCAGGGGCCCCTTCGTTTGCACCTCTCTCAAACACAATAAACAAATCAATTCTAATTTTTTAACATTATGTACTATAAAGTGATTGTAATTTAGTAGATCTGGTACTTACAGCAAGCTCTCCAAGAGTCAGATTAGCCAGCATATCAGTGGGTAGTGTCATTCTGTCCCAGTAAAAGGCTATCTTCTGTAACTCCAACAATTTGAAGGAGCAACCACCCGACTGGCTGGAGGAGAGGGTGGTGAAGCTCCTGAGCCAGTTGGAGTCACACGACTCGGCAGAAAATGACTCCATGATGAGGCCACATGCAAAGGCATTAGATTCACCGCAAGTAATTGAATCCTCATATCGCAGGTGGACATCTTTAATTTTTAACTAGAGAGGAAAAATTTATTTAAAGATTCACATTTCCAATTTCTCCGCAGGAGGATAGACTGCAATACAACTGAATTGGTGCACACTCCTTATATCATTTGTATTCATACTTCGTCTCATTAATAATCTTTTATTATCGACCAAATCTGTTTTTCCTTATTATGTTAATCCCGTTAAGTTGTTTTGTGCTCAAAGTGAAGTATCAATAAGAACCTTTTTAATACAGCTTTTATCATCTCTGCTCTGAAAGAATGGAGCAACATTTGTGTAAAGTACTGCAATTTTCATTTATTTTTTACACATTAATTCAAAATGAAGGATTGATTATTATACATTATGATATGATTAATTTGGTTTAGCATGTTGGTTTAAATACCGAAACTATTATTGCTAAAGCATATTTGACAATTCCTTTTTATTAATTCTTTTGCTGATGTAGTTTTTGTATGTAATTGTATTTGCAATTTTTTTGTTGAAAGATTATTGCTACCCATCTCAGAACATGCATTGTCTAGTAGGGCGTGTAGGATACATGTACATGGAAAAACTAAGGTATAAGTGAATACAATGTGTTAAAATACCTATAAGTTAATTATCTTATCTGAATTCATAGTTTAACCTTGAAAATTGAATATCATTTATTATCTAACCACGTCTGACATTATTATCTTTCCAAAATCAACTTAAACAACAGGATTATCAAAATTAATAATTATTGTTCATACAATATAAGGTAGACTGATGTCATAATAAAGTCACGTAAGCAACTTTAGATTAAGGTTTCCATTGCACTTTTAGATTAAGGTTTCCACACCAAATATACCCATTTCAGTCATAAAAATCAATGATTTCAATAGATAAAATTTAACTATAGTACATATGCACAAGGAAATTATATTGTTTAACCCTTCCAGACCGAATTAAAACCGGCAATGATAAAACAATGTTTGATGGTTGACAGCAACTTGTAGAATTATTTGGAAGATTTTGGTGTATTTTTTTTTCAATACTTTAGATGTTATTTCAACATTTATTTGAAAGAATGGCGTGTTTCACTCAGTATGAAGAATCATACACTGTATACAAAAAACGACATCTTATTCATTTTTTAAAAATTACATAAAACTTACACAATAAAATATACCTTCAAAACTTACGTTAAAAAAAAAAAAAAACAATACGGTGCAGAAATTAAACAAAAATGTCACCTTTCAAAACATAAACATGGCTACCGCCTGAATGACTAGCTAGAATCAAATAACGTAGAAATATGACTAGGCGCAGCTCCTGACATTTACCATACATTGAAATGGCAATATAACCAGTGCCCATAGCGGCGAGAGTTGGCGGAATTGAGATTTTCCATACATTTTAAAAGATTTTCTATGAAATATAATCTTAATAAATTACAGAAATCGAGAATTAAAAAAATAAATATTTAGTAATCTATATACGATTTTACTCCCTTTTTGCTCATGTATAGGTATTTTTTCTAAATAGGCTTTTTGCAAAATAGGATTGTATTAACATTTAAGGCCTCACTGCTCGCGAACTGTCTAAATTGTTTAGAAAGAGATTAAAATATTTATTATAATAGCAATACGGCCCGGGCCGCTAGAGGCACTAGTATAGCATGTTGCCAGTATTTTGATAAAGCTACGCGTGCAATCTATTTTTGAGCAAAAAAGAAGTAAAGTCATATATATAGGTTACCTAAAACTTATTTTTAGAATTTTCGATTTCCATAACTAATTAAGAATATATTTCACAGAAAATCTATTAAAATGCATGAAAAAACCTATTCATACAACTCGGGCCTCTAGTGTAGCATGTTGGCACCAAATGTCAGGACCTGGAGGTTTTGTCATTTTAGAGTATTTGCTAGAATCCAATGAAAAAAATAGTGCGGAAAGCAAATATTGTCAGCAATTGGAAAACGAAAATTGCCAATTCACCCTACAAAGGGAGGAAAAAATTCTGAAAATCCATGTATTTTCAAATATACATACGATCCGAAAGGGTTAATGGTTGACAATTAATCTCACCTGAAGATTTTCAACTATATTTGTAACCAAGCTCGTGCCATAGTTCATCCATGAAGAAAAACTTGAGGCATAGTATCCAGCATCTGGTTGAGATTCGTTTTCAGCTCTCCATTGAGCTTCTAAAGCATCCAACAAGCTCAACTTGTAGTCCTGAGCCATGAACTCCTCGGCCTCATTGTCCCACTGGAATTAATAATTTTAAATCACTAACCCCACAATTTTAAATTAGTAGTTGAGTTGACAAATCCGTTGGGTTCCCCTTACAGGCATCGTGAGATCAATTCCTCAGTCACTGTAAAAGCAACATTTTTCGCTTATGATGAAAATAATGAATTTTTCAAATATTGTCAGGTTAACGGTTTCCGTGGTTGAGTGGTTACAATCATTGGCTACGAATCTGCAGGTCGCGGATTCAAATCACGGCGTGCGCAAGTAAATTTTATTTGATTAATTTGTGTTATTTCAAATATGTAGTATATTTGCAGTACGTTCCAGAGTAGTAGATACAATCAATATCACCCAGGTGAAAGACCACCATTCAGAATTGAAACGTTGCTTGAAATGGCTTTAGCCGTGTTTGGTGACCAGATCTGAATAGCCAGGTACTTCCCCACCTTCCTCTCCCCATCTCCTTCCCCTCCTCAATACCTTTAGCCTCACAATATACCCCAATTGGGGATGCCATAGTCACACTGGCTCCAGGCAGTTGGGAGCAGCTGGAACTCTTGTGTGGTATCACATAAAGTTTTCTTTTAAAATGTTATTTGTAACCTTGCAATGTTTCTTGACAAAAAAGAAATTATAAGGCTTTTGTTTGAATGCTGCGTAACTTGCTTGAAAATGTAGTAAAATTATGTTTTCTAGAGCAAACCTTCACATTTAGACATGGTATAAGGCTTTCCTGTGATGAAAATCTTATAATAAAATTTATAAATAAACGACAGTAGTGCAGAAAACATTGACATTACCTCCGATAAGTTAACTGGTGTGGCCACTAAATAGAGTTGTTCTATAACAATGACCCATGGCGCCGATCTTATTTGTCGAACTGGGATTTGTAGTTTTACTTTACCAATAAATCCTGCCTGCACCTCAATAGGAACTCCAAAATGGCGCAATGCATCTTTTTTTAGTGGTAAATTTTCAAGTTCCACTTCACCTGCAAATAATAATTTGTATTTATTGCAGATTTTGTAAAGAATTTATGCACTATGTTATAGATCAGTAATGCACAACCTTTTTAGCAGAAGAGCCACTTTAGCGGGCCGCATAGGGTACAAGTGGATTTTAAAAATTTTGTTCCATTTCTGGGATTTTTTTTTCAATCTGGTTCTTCAAATTTTGTTATAAAAATTTAGATTATGTATGGATTAACAAAAAAACGATAAAACAATTTCTTTAGCAAAAAATTTTATCAGCCAGGGTTTTCAAGAATTATTGCAAACATCTTGATTTAAATTTTGTTGTGTATACACATTTTTTATCATTGAAAAATAAGATTATTTATTCTTACCTGATAAAAGTGCTATGCTTAATTGATCAGTATTTAAATTTTCTACATATTTTCCTAAATAGTTATTTAAAACCCATGCTACAAGGCCCTCCAACATTTTTTATGGATTATCCTGAAAAAAAAATAAAAATTATTCAAGTTTTTATTATAATTGTTCATTTTAAACAACTGATTTTAAATATATATCTAGATAAAGAATCTGCAAATCTATTACTTTACAAGAGTGAACCAAGCTTTATTCTTAACTTTGTCATAGATCATCCTGAAAAATAAATCTTAGATATACGAGTATGCACTTAGTTTTGTGAAGAGACAAAATATCTCCCACTCTCTGAGGAGATAGCACATCTAAATGAACATAACTGAACTTTGAAACCTATAATATAATAATAAACACTCATATATGATCCTACAGCAGATAGCTCCATTATAGCCTCTCTTTTTGATCTGAGTATCATTGATGATAAAGAGGGAGACGTTATAACAGAGCTGTCAGCGCTGTCTTTAATTACAATATCACAATTATTTTGTAATTAGTAATTACCTCACCTAACTTTCACTAAAATTACTATTCATTTCACTGAATTATCCCAAACACAATGCAAAAAAAAACCTTTGAGTTTGCTCCAATAAAGTAATAAATTTGAGTAGGTACTTCTTGTGGATATTATGTATACTTTCCTTTTCTATATCAAAATAAACAACTGGCAGATTTCATAAAAACAGAGATTTAATTTTTCAAACCGATGATGAAGGGTCTAAAACTATAATAGTTTCATAAATTGATAAATATATCGGGTATCTTTAAATAAAATCAGAGACACTTTCAAATATTGGTATTATCATTCAAACAGCAATGTAAATAGTAGATCAACGATAATGTCACTATGACAAAAGCACTTTAATCTTCAAGATTCGTTTATGTTTACAAAAATACTCAACAATTAGAATTATTATCAGATAGCATGATTCACTGAGAGAAAAATATTTCATATCGTCCACAGAACCAGACTGGTTGGTGTATGTCAAAAATCGCTATACAGAGATGTTTCAAATAAAACATATTAAATAAGATTTAGAGCTTACAAACCGCATTTAATAATGACCATTTAAAAATAAGTCGAAGTTTTTTAATGCTTTGTATATTTTTAGTCGTTAACTGAGGACAACATAACTTTTTTTATTTATTTATTTATATCATTTCCTTCAGGACTCCTCAACGTAAAACGCTTTTTGACAACATGGTAACGAATCAATGAATGGTTCTGGAACAGAAGGTGTAAGTTTTAAAAATATTATTACTACGCAGTTATAAATAATTTCCCTTTAAAGAACGTGATAATTAAAAATGAAACACTAAAATAGATAAAAAGGCTAATTAATTGTAGTAAAATAATATTGGCTACATTCGAAAGGCTACGATTGAGCATAATCATTGAGTGCACATTCTCAAAGCAAATATAATAATTTAGTAAAGAAAAATGAAAACATAATACAAACAGAATCCCTCCCTTATTTTTCTCGGTATTCCGAAACATATAGTTAATATTGGTGTTTTATTGAGCTATTCGTTGCACGAAATAGATTACATAAAACTAAAAACACGGTACAACGTTTAGATTTATAATTATTTTATAATACCAATGGGGCTAGGAATATATGGAATGAACAGATACCTATCATTTCAAAACGAAAATGTTTAATTAAATGTCAATATTTAATTGCTTCAGAGGTTCAAATACTTATATTTACATGCATTTGACATTTGGACTCGGACATAGATATACCACTTGACTCGGTGAAAGTTTTTTTAAATATATTTTGTCTATGGTTGTATCTGTCATCATTCGACGAAAAATGTTTTTTTTTTAAATAAATAGTCCCAGACACGGTTGCATATAATGCTTGATCTACACGATAGCCCATCGGATGGTCGGTGGGACGGCCCAGCGATGGCCCCGCAATATTTCATCGCATTTGCACGATGGCGACGTTCATCAGTTCTGTACTACAGTTTTCGTTCACTTCAAGTTGGACGTGCCGCTGCGGCAATGATTAGTTTTTAATAGTATTTTAGGTACTTAAAATTATTGATTGTTATTCAAAATAATGAATGTTTTTTTTATATTTTGTTGTTATTGTTTTTTTCCTCTCTTCCAGGGTCGATTACAAGGGAAATATATCCAGATGTGTTTATTTGGTGTTTTCATTTATTTTATTAAATATAATATTTGGAAAGCCACAATTTACAACAATATCTTTTTAGCATTAATTTTTATTTTTGGGTTTTCATATGCACTAGCATTTTGGTCATTGAACCCAATGAAGATAATTAAAGTTTATTATTAATGGTTTAAATTAAGGTTATTCTTTTTATGCTTGCAAATTGCTACTTCAATTACTTTTTCTTTATTTTTTTTTTTTTTACAGTAACTCCACACAGGAGACCAACGAGGAAATAATTTCCCTCAAGGCCTATATCATCTTTGGGGATGCTGTGTGGAGGGTCTTTTAGAGGATAGGAAGGAGTGAACTTGGGTCTTGAAGAGACCCATGTTATAGGATGGAGGAAACACAGAGGCCGGCAGATCATTCCACAGCCGAGTTGTTGAACACAAGAACGAGTCGTAGAAGCGACCCGTTCTCATGTGACAAATGTCAACCGCGTGCAAATGTTGGGCGCGCGTTTGGCGTGTTTCCCGACTATGCACCGGTGCCGAAGGGATCAATGACGCTAGTTCCTCGGAGCATCTTCCATTAAAATACCGGTTGAACAAGGACAGCATTCCCACCCGACGTCTGTGCTCCAAAGATTGCAACCCATTTGTTAAGATAGGCGAATCTATCAAACGGACCGCCCGTTTCTGCACAGAGTCAAGGTTTTTTTTTCAGATATTTTGGGACTCCCCACCAGAGGTGGTTGCCTAATTCTACATTGGAGTGCACTTGCAATTCGTACAGGGTCAGTAGTTGTGTACTATTAAAATATCTGCGGGCTCTGTACAATACGCCCAGCTTCTGAGAGGCTAACTTTACTCTGGCTTCGAAGGAGCCCCCATACCTGAGCTGGTCACTTGAGGTTACACCAAGCATATCAATGGAGGGCTTGTTGGGAAGATTGCTTCCATTAAAGGAGACCAGATTGTCATTTCAGCCCCTTTTGGACGTAATCAGACATGATTGGGTCTTTGAAACATTAAATTCGACGAGGTTATTCTTACCCCAAGAGGAGACCCTCTTAAGGTAACCGTCCATTCTCTGTTTCAAAGCCCTCCGAGCCGTTGGAGTTTGTGTACCCTTTGGGGGCTTGTCAAACAAAAAGCAATCATGGACTGTACTGTCATCCGCGTAACAATGGATTGGTGCACATGTCAAGAGGTCATTGATGTGCAACAAAAACAATGTCGGAGATAGAACTGATCCTTGTGGGACGCCAGCATTTATTGAATGCGAGGAAGAGATGAAACCATTAGCAACCGTCTGAATTGATCTCTCCCTCAAAAAGTCGGCAATCCACGTACACAAGGAAACGGGAAGACCGTAAGAAGGCAGTTTGTTGACAAGTCCTCGGTGCCAAACCCGGTCAAAGGCCTTAGAAATGTCCAGTGAGACCGTTTGAATCTCACCATAACGTTCTGGCACCGTCCCAAACATGCGTCACATACGCGAGAAGATCACCGCACGAGCGGTTCCGCCGGAATCCGTACTGGCGGTCGTTAATGATTTTGTTCTTCTCGAGGGTATATGAGCAGTTTGTCGTTGATCACACGTTCCATCACCTTGGACAGAACTGATGTGATCGCTATGGGGCGGTAGTTGGCCGGGTTGGAGCGGTCACCTTTCTTAGGTATAGGATGAATGACCGCTTTTTTCCAACCAGAGGGCACAGAGCCACATTTCAGGGACATTTTAAAGAGCTTTGTTAAAACTGGAGCGATTTCTGCAGCACACCTCTGCAATACCAGGGCAGGTATTCCGTCAGGCCCACTAGCTTTATTAACATCGAGCCTCCGTAAGACAAGGAGTACATCCCGATGCCGTATCCTCAGCATTTTGATATAGAAGCCGCAGTGAGGAACCGACGGCGGGATGGCACCCCGGTCGTCGAGGGCCGAGTTTTCTGCAAACATTTTCCCTAAAAGGTTGGCCTTTTCGGTAGCAGTGTTTGCTAGTGAACCGTCAGGTCTGGTAAGAGGCGGCAGACTGGATTTGCAGAAATTGCGACCTATGGAGCCCGCTACCGACCAGAACGCCCTGCTGCCATGCGAGCAGGCAGCTAGCTTTTTACTGATCTGTAGGTCGTGCTCAAATTTTGACCTATTGATGATTCTCTTACTGTCCTTTGCCAATTTGTTATATGCTGATCTGTTCTCTGACGTTCGAGATGTGTTGTAGGCTCGGTAAGCCGCGTTTTTTCGTCGAACTGCTTCGGAGCATTGTCGACTGAACCACGGCTTTGAACCTACGCCAGTTTCTTTAATGGTTGATTGAATAAAGCCATCCATCGCTGATGTGATGACTTCACTAATTTCCTGGGCACATCTGGACGGATTCGAAGTCTGAAAACAGACAGCTGACCATGGGAAAGCATTAAAATGCGCCCGCAGACCGAACCAATCTGCTGACCTATAGTGCCACATTTTTCTCTTCAGCCTCTCGATTGGGGGTCTGAAGTTAATAGGGATTGATGTCGTCACCAGGCAATGGTCGGACGATCCTAAAGGCGCTGCGACATCAATCCCATAACCACGTGGCTCGGTAGTTAAAAATAGGTCTAACAGATTGGAGCGGTGAGTCTGGACATCAGGAACCCTCGTAGGCTCCTGAACCAGTTGCTCCAACCCATGGCAAAGGGCAAAGAATTCCGCCTGTCGGCCAGCCGAGTTTGTTGAACATGAGAACTTCAACCACGGTTCATTATGAACATTGAAGTCCCCAGAACAACAAACTCGGCCGAAGGGTAGCGGGGTAAGAGGTCATCAATAGTTTCGCTCAAATGTTTAAATAGCTCAGATGAGTCTGATTCGCTGAGGTTTGGTGAGCGGTACAAACACGCATAAAATCTTACCGTACTGGCAAGACTGACGCGCACCCACATTACGTCAAATCTGGAATTTTCCAGACTCAACAGTCGCACACAGTTGACGTCAGCTCGGCTATACAAACAAACACCTCCTTTTGGTCTGAACTTGCCTACGAGGGTGAAGCCCGGGCAGTCCAGATAGGAGGCGTCAGGAGGCTCAGCTATCTGCGTTTCGGAGAGGAATAAAAGGTTTGGGCGTTGGGATTAAAGGTGATGGTGGACAGAATTTAAATTTTTGTGTTGTAAAATTTACCAACATTTTTGGCCTGCACCGGGGACGCCTACTACTCGCCGTTGTATTGATGTTATTATTGTTTAAGTTTTGTGATTCCATGTTTTTTAAATTATTGTTGGGGGTTTTATAAGAAAAAGGAAAGCAAGGGAAGGATTAGGTATAAAGGGTGGGTAGGAAGCTGGGGGTCAGGGTATCCAGGACTAACGGACGTATGAATCCATCTCACCCACTGCGGTGCAAGGCTATGGTTGGGAGAGTCTGGCTGGGAAGGGCTCCCAATGCGCCCCAAACGCTACTGCTGGGTCCCCTCCGGTCACGAATCGGCACAACAGCAGCGGCGGGGTTTTTACACTCGCTGGTGGGGCAGCCCACCCTCAGTCGTGAGCCTGAGGGTCGGGCCCCTGTACTATCGAGCGGCCTGGACAACGGTAGCCAGTTGTAAAGGGTCTCCCTCAACCATTCTCTCCCGATCCGACCCACCACGCAGTAGGTGGGCCAACGCATCCGCAGCCAAGACCTGAACAAACCTTACCCCATGAACCCGGGCACCCCTGCTAAGTCACCAAACGTAGCGAACCACTTGGGATGACCTATGGCAGAGGTGTTGGTCATCCAAAAAATGGTTTATTATTCCCTAGTTTAGATCATAATGTGACACCTACGATTAAGCATTTTCATAATACACATTATTATTAAGTTAAGTTATCCGGACATTTCAGTCAACCTGACCAAACCGAGTCGAACCGAACCTAACCTAATCTAACCTAACATAACCTAGTTCAACCCAACCTAATCTAACCAAATCATAACTAATCTAAACTTACCACACCTAACCTAACCTATCCAAAACAAACCTAACCTAATCTAACCAAACCTAACTTATCCCTTAATTATGTTAATCTAACCACTGTCAAGGTGTTTTTTTTTCGAAAATGGCGCTATAAAAATCAATTAATTTATTGAAAACAAATAAATAATAACAATAAAATCCATTCTTTAGAATTAAATAAATTTATAGCGAACATATCAAGTATTGATTTTTGTTGATCTCTGTTATAATACATTTTATGTGGGTACTTAACAGAGTGGCTCCGGCTTACTTATCGGAACTGTGTATTCCTGAAAATACCAATTCATGGCAGTGCACCCTTAAAAATCAATCAGCCTATAGACAGTCTCATTCAAGAGAAACTGTTCTTTTGCGGATCATGAAAGCAGTTAAATTGGGGTTAGTGTCCATCCTTGACATGAGTTCTGCATTCAGTACAGTGGATCACAGAAATCTACTAAATGTACTCGATACCGAATTTGGCGTTCGGGGTGATGTACTACAATAGATGACATCTTACCTGTCTGGACGAATAAGTTCAATAATTTTCAGTAAACGTACTTCACCTGAATCTCCAATTGAATTTGGAGTTCTCCCAGGTTCCGTCCTGGGTCCCATTCTCTTTATTTTGTATACGAATCGTCTTGAACACCTCATTCACTCGGCTGGCTTTGAATCACAACGCTATGCGGATGATCGTATAATTTTCAAATTTTCTTCACTGGATGAAAAACACAGCCCTAAAAATGAGATAGTTGACTTTATTGACTTAGTATCAAGTTAGATGCCTGTTAATAAACTCAAACTTAACCCTATAAAAACAGAGTTTATTTGGATATCTTCTCCCGGAAGGCAGGACCTTCTTGATTTCAGTCCGATTCGAATTCAGGGCACTGATATCATTCCTTCCAAAGAAATTAAATTTCTTGGTTTCACTATCGACACTTGTATATCTCTTGAGTTGCAAATCTCAAAGGCTTTCTGGCCTTTTCCATCTTAGGCAGGCAAAATCAATCAGAAGATGCCTTCCCCTGATGGAGCTATAACACTAATAAATTCCTTCGTTGTCTCACGTATGGACTACTGGAATAGTGGATATGCTGGTCTCCCCCAGAAACAACTCAACGGGATCCAGTCTGTCTTCAATGCTGCGGCGAGAATGGTATATGGTGAGCCTAAATATTGTCACATAACTCCACTTCTAAGGGATTGCCTTCATTGGCTTCAATTCCCTGAAAAAATAGAATTCAAGATTTGCTTAACAACCTACAAAGCACTCCATGGAAAGGCACCAGCCTATATATCTGAACTATGTGTCCGACAAGACCTATGTGATAGACAGCTTTCTCTGAAGTCAATAGATTTGAATGTTGCCAACCGATTAGTTGAACCCTCTCGGTCAAACAAACCCATGGACTATGATCGCTCTTTTCGTATATCCGTCCCGGTCATCTGGAATAAGCTTCCCCCAAATATTGCTAACATCTTGAATTTAGCAGAGTTCAAAAGGGTCCTAAAAACCAAATTATTAAAAAATCGTATCTGATATAAAATATAAATTCATGTACGTAGAAACAGAATTTCAGGACATTTTTTCTTTTGGTCCTCCATAGCTTATTTAATTGCGGTTTTCTCCTCCTTGTTATTTAATTCCCTTAGTATCCAGTGAAAAGCCATTCATATAATGTCATATAATATTCTCTTGCTCTGTTGTTATTTGTACCTACTTTATATTTGATTATTTACACCCTTAGCTTCTAAATTATCATATTATAATATATGAAATGAAGTGCGCCTGGTACTCGTGAATAATTTAAATTGTGTTTTTAATTTTCATGCGTGTAATATATATGTTATTTTGTAATTATATTAGGTTAGGTTATTTTTTGTAGATTTCATGCTCTTTTGATATTTATACTTTACATTTGATTATTTATACCCCTAGTTTATTCTAAATTGTTACATAGTATTCTAAATTGTGCATGCAAGTGAATCTGCTGCTCATGAATATTTTATGTCATTGTTTTAATTTGCATATATATATGAAATAAATGACATATTTGTTATTGAATACTAATATTTTAATTAAATTTAATTTTAACATTAAAAAAACGGTGTAATATCCAAATAAGATTGAAAAATCTGTAAAATACAATACTCGAAATTTACTTATATCTGTGATCTTTGTTGAAGCAGCTCAAACAGAAATGGGTTTCATTAAAACATTGGCCACAATAAGTATTCACTTTTATACACTTATTTTTCGCAAGTTTACTGCCGAATTTTTTTACGCATTCTTTGCATTGTTTACAACTGCAGTATTTAAAATTAATTCGATGGATATATATATATACTATAATAACAGATATACTATGTAGTATATCTGTTATTTTACAATAATATTAGGTTAGGTTAGTTAGTATAAAGCGCACTTGAGGTGAACCTTCACAAAACTGCACTATAGAAATTTACTCCTATTATTATACTATCGCATAGAAGATATGAGGTGAGAACGCGGCTTAAGTCATGAAACATAACATTTTAATAAATAACTCCAGTCCAATTTTTTTTATCAATAATGACGTTCAAACTAAAATAAGAGCATATTTCGTTTTTTTGTTCTAAGGTTAGTTTTCATAATTAAAATAATTTTCAGAGTTTCAATTTTTCAAATCCCGCCTAAACGCTCCAAATCTATGGCCGGTCGGTTTTGAACAGTTTTGAGGTTAGAATGTAAATTTCAAAACAAGGATGAGCTTTAAAGTACATAATTGTATATTCTATTCATGGTAAACCATAACTGAACATAAGTAATAAAATTACTTACCTTTTTAGAAACTTTAACTCGAAGAATAAAAATAGTATTGACCATTAATATTATCGTAATATGCGTATTGATAATTGGTTTGATCATGAATACTCTAATTTCTTTCATGAATAATAGTTGTTTATATTGAACAACAATTATAGAGCTTAAAATCAGCCAAATTAACTTAAAATTTTGCCAAAACTAAAAAAATCCATATTTAAAATACAAAACAAAATCGAAAAATAAAAATGTTCATACTAATCCAACAGAATGATCACGTGACGTCAGATGTTCCAAATGCAATGGTACCAGCATAATACGATGTTTTGATGAGCTGATTTTTTATTCACTTTTAAATAACCATTTATAAATTCTACGTATAATTAATTATATGTAATGAAAGTTATATATTAAAAATCGGCGTTTGCTGATCTATATTAATATATATTTTTTAAATCATTATATTTTTCACTGGGGTTCCTTATTCCAACACTTTAAATTCAAATACGGAGACTCGCTACTCTATTGATTAATAATGTAACTACAATAGAATAAAAAAAATTCAGTCATTGTTTATGTAGTTCATATTAACTTCGCTTGGCGCGCTAATAAAAATGTTACTGGTTTAAAACTGTCAAAACGGAAAATTCAAAAAAAAAACAGTCCCGATTTTCTTCTCAAGTGCGATATTTTACGATTTTAAGTAAAAACTTATATAATAAATAATACAGAATGGTGTTACTAGTAATATTTTACAATTTTCGCTAAATTTTTAAGATCGAAGCCTGAACTAAGCAAAATCAAGAGTCCAAGCAAATGTCTACCTTACGGAAGTGCGAAACATATGAAAAAGTCGATCAAATCGGCAAATTTTATGCTTTTTGAGAAACAAATGAACTGCGGCATCACTTAAAACGGTTCACGCGGTAATAGACCCCGTTGCAGAGCGAGATGTGGGAGAACACGAGTCAAAATCTAATTATTTGAAAATAGCTCCTCTGTTTTTATTATTATTTATTTTATTTAGTTTCAGTACATTTTTCTTCATTTAGGTAATAAATTTTTAAAAAGCTAATAAGACAATTCGTAAAGTTTTTCTTAGCACTCCTCACTAGGGGTTCCTGTGATGAGGCGTACTATGTTTTATTTAAAAACTGATCTTACGAAGTTCTTTTCAAGATGCTGGATAACTCATCTTCTTTGATTTCTTTGAGTCGGGTTTTAATCTGATTTTTGAAATCATTTGCCTTTTCTGTTTTTTTTTATGGCTGGTGGAAGTGAATTACTTAGCTTAGTGGAGAAATATTTATAATTCCTTTCTCCAAAAGCAGTTTTAAATTCAGGAACATTCACAAACGGGTACTATCATATATATATGTGACAATTGTATGGCGAGCGTACCCCCCGCCCCCACATATATTATGATATTATATTGACTGTGTGTAACAAGCCTAAAGTATAAATAATGATCGGTGATCAATGCGAATTTTGACAACCAACAACAAAATGTAAAAAAAAAACTTGGTTTTTGCATAGAATACATATTTTTTTAAATTAAGTGATTAAATAAATATATTAAAAAAATCTGGTAGTGACATTTTGTAGTTCCAAAATAATAAAATGCCAAAATGTCATGAAATGAACTACTGTAGTGCGTGCTTGATCTTATTAAATATGTCTAATTATAACTTTATTGTCTATGTGGAATTCGATGCATAGATAAAATTGTCTGTGTGTGGATGTGTGGGTTTGATTTGAGTTTGGTTTGCTGTCATTATTTAGTTGTGTTTGTGGCGTTCGTGAGGTTCATCTTCCTCATGTTGTGACTAATGCAAAGTTTTCGTTAATTTTATTTCAAAATGCTTTACCTATATAGCGTATTTTAAATCTCTTCAAGACATAATGTTTAATGCGACAGTGTTTTTGGCAAAGACTCCAACGATGTTGTTATCGAGACGCCAAATCGGAAAAATTTTGACGCTGGCCAAAATATACGAATCACAGCATTCATTACTGTGCACCGGAAATTTAAAAAAGAGGACTACTATATTAAGTGTGAGAAAATCAAACACCGAATCCAAAAATGTGATTAATACATCTTCAGGGTTGCAAGAACCCTCATCGATATCGGGTTCCCTGACTACTCAGCAGGCGCAAGAGTTAGCGCTAAGACTTACCTCCGACGAGAGACAGTGTTTGGTCAAAGCTCTCCAAGAATTTGAGAGCAAGTTGATTAAGGATGAATACGAAGGTAAAAATGCGATGGTGTGATTATATAGGTATGAAGATGGTTTTTTATATAACTGAATGTTAAATTAACTTTTCATTAATGCAGGTCAGTTGGCTGCGCATAGATGGAGGAGCAAGTTCGGCCGTCCAAGCAAGGTTCCCAAACTGGGGGATGTGGACCCTACAGGTTCTTACTGTAAAGTACCTGAAGACTGGCTTCGGGAGAAATATGGTAAGTGAAAATATTATGGTTTATCATACTTTAATGTTTCTTCACCCCTGTAGCGAAATTCGTAGCATCCAGCCAACAGCTGTTGACAACAGCTGCCCCAGGGAACATTTTAAACAAACATTGGTGTTTAGGTTTTCCCTGCACCCTTGGGTTTATACCTGAAAGCAGGTACAATGAAAAGGTTCTTTTGTACCCTCCCTGCATACAAGTCTAAATGCCCTTTTAGTATATTTTTCAATTACCATTTCCAGGAAAAAATGCCAGTTAGCTACAATATATTTTTCTTAGATATTATTTTTGACACTTTTATTGATACAAAAGTAAACCTTTCAAAATGGTCTCTTGCCATGTTTGTTTAATTGTTAAATTTACTCTTTAAAGAAGAGTAATATATAATGAGCCCTGGCTCTTTTGAAATACTGAGTTAGGTTTTCATGGTCATCTTCACATGTATTGGTGATCCCAGATAGATATATACCTACATATATTTAATATTTTACATTCAACTGAAAATATATCAATTTTTTGTATGGATATGCGATGTTACCTTTTTATCAATTCTAAAACTTTTAAATGATTTCAAGGTTTAACATTATCATTATTAAAATCTTGTAAACTGGGGTTAATCTAATAATGCAATCTAAGATAATTCTTGTTAGATTGATTATGTACTTTACATTCATACAACATGTTCTGTGCTCTTGCCAATTCAATCACTACAGAAATAGCTCTAATGAATATTCCACTCTAAACAAAACGTGAGCTGTATCTATGTATTCTAGAACTACCAATGTTATAAATTCATACTTACGTTTTATAATCCTGATATTTTCCAAAAAACAATAACTTTTATTATTTTATATTTAGGTAAAACAATCAAAATTATCTGGCAATTTAATTGTATAAGTCCTTCTTGTTTAAATACAGTTAAAAGTATTTAAAATAAATTGTAGATTTTAACCAGCAACAAGAAATTCACAATATTATTAATTCTTCAGTAGTGATATCACTGGTATTAGCAATAATGATTCAAAACCTGTTTTAACAAATGATTTCATTATTAATTACCGCCAGTAAAATTCCTATCCAAATGACTAACATGATTGTACTTGAATTTGCTATTATTCAGTTGAAACTGTTAAGATTTCTATCTAGAGTGGAAGATACTCTCAGTATCGCCCTGGTGAAAGACCACCATTCAGAATTGAAACGTTGCTTGAAATGGCTTTTAGCCGTGTTTGGTGACCAGATCTGAATAGCCAGGTATTCTTCCCCTCCCCAATACCTTCAGCCTCACACATTCCCCAATTGAGGATGCCATAGTCTCACTGGCTCCAGACGATTGGGAGCAGTTGGGACTCTTGTGCGGTACACATATAAAAAAAATGCATGTTGAAGTTGGCAAAACTACACACATAACATAATTTATTGCTTGCATATTACGTACTTGGTTCCCTCACCTTTGTTTTCCTATTCCATTTGCTTCACCATCGCTCATCTATCTTATTTTATATTTATGTGCTTTATTTGATGTCATCCTAAGCTCCAATACCAAAATCATCTAACCGAACGATTCTTCATAATATATAGTGACCTCGCTTGAATCCCATTGATCGCTCCTATCATGTGATTGTATTTAACTGGCTGCAATAATTAATCAAGACATACTGTGTAAAACAAAATTAAAACAATCTGAATTACTTCTAATTAAAAGGTATTATCTTTTCACAGCAAGCTCTATACCGACCCCTTCACCAAATGATCTATTTCATTGTAAGTATTTTTTGTTTAAGAAAATGAACTGGATTATAATTAAGGTGATCTGTTTGGTTTTACTAGGAACTTTTGTGCCGATTACAACAGACTTAAAATAAAATAAATTACAGTAACTTTGTTTTACCACCATTTATTATTATTTTTTTATGCTGACCAAGTTTCATTTCAACCCAAGCTTCATCTAGACTTAATATGTTAACTTGAATAAAATCAGTTATTATTATGATCTGATGTAGCTTGGGTCCTAGTGATACCAAGCTGGCATTAATAATATTGATAAATAGTAGTGTACAACTAATTGACTGTGTTTAATTTAATTTATAAAGAGTTTGCTTTCTACCAAAATAGAATTAAAATATTATATAAATTCACAAAATGGATTTTCTCAACCAGAGATGTTTGAAATTTCCACCCATTATAATGTCTTGATAAAATATTTTTACTGTGGTAAACTAAACTACTACTAACTGAATGAAGTTTGCAGGCAGATTTCAGTTGCTTGTGATTAAAAAATATATATTTATGTTAAATGTATCTTCATATTTAGATGGTAAAAGAGCAATAGACATGATTTTGCTAAAATGAAGTATTCTACATACTACTTGAAAACATGATGAGTGAGAGGAACCGTATTTCAGTAATTAATGATATAGAGTAGTAAGCAAGATAAGTTTACTTTCTCATATGTTATTTTTATAATTTTGTTTTAATCTTTCAGTATCAGTGGCGAACTCGATTCCATTTGTCGGTTTTGGTTTTCTCGACAATTTCATAATGATCTGTGCTGTAAGTATTTCATCATTTATACTCCTAAATAAAATATTTAAAAAAAAACTATTACGAAGGACGGGTTGTTTCGGTAAATTTCGACGTTCTAGTTCTGTGAAAGTTCTATTCAAGTTTTGTTATTATTAAATATGGGCCAGTTGTTTCACAATGCTTGGATAATAACAGAACTTGAATATTAACTTTGAAATTTTGATGAATCCTTCAAGTTTCTAGAAACAACCCACACTAAATAAATAATAATAATAATAAATGTTTATTCCGGTATAAATATTTGTCTATCAATTAATCAGTAGCGGTTTTCACTAACGTGCGTTTGTGCAGCAAAATTCCATCAAAAAGATATGAAAATGAAACAAACGTGTATCATAATTTTACCACACTTTAAACAGCGCGCCATTCGAATTCGGTGCTAAAAAATCCACCCATTCGCATATGTAGGTATTATTTCCCGAGAGCGAGTCTGAAATGAATTCCATATGTGCATTATGAATTCAGAGTCTATGGAGCTTTCTGGCCTAAGAAATAGTTCGTACATTGTCATTCTCCTAGTGTTACGGCGGAAACCGTGCCAAGCGTGCAATCCTTCGGAATCTACAAGGCGACTATGTGCGCAACTATATGAAGATTTGTTAACAAATATAAGTATGTAGTAGTATTTTGCAAGAATCAACAAATTTCTCTGTGATTAACGTGTTTTAAAATACGTTAATATATATATATATTTTTTTTTATTAATGTTGATAAAACAGAATTACTAAGGCACGTTTGATATGTCTCACTGGGAAAATTCCTGTGTCGAGACAGAATTACTAAAGATAATACTTTTTTTTTACATAAATAAAAGAATAGTAAAGTTTAAAACAATTTTTTGCAACCTACAACGTTATATTCATTAGTCATGGACGTTTTAATTAATCGCTGAATTGTTTCTTCTTGCTAGGTCGCTAATTTCTAGGGAAAAATATATATAATATGGAAAAGAGCAACATAGTATTTTTTTTTTAACACTTTTTTAATCTCCGATGGCTACAAACTGCCACTGCAATTAATAGCACTTATACAATTGTGTTCTTTGGAAATTTTACAGCATTCCAAGTATAATAATCATATGTAAATAAAATTTCAGGGCGACTACATAGACCATATGCTTGGCACGTACATATACCTGTCAACCATGGCTGCAGCTGCTTTAGGAAATACGTTTAGTGATGTAATTGGTATTGGATCCGCTTTTTACGTGGAGAGGTTTGCCGAGCGAATTGGCTTCAAACCACCAAACCTCACCCCCATACAGCTGGATATGCCCATCAGTCGTAGGGCGTCCAATATGGTAAGTAAAGACTATTTCATGTGTATTGTATAATTTGTTGTCTTTTTTTTAACCAACTGCTAAAAAGTCGTACTTGCAATAAGAAAAAACAATTTTCTATCACCCGCAACTCTCTTCTCTCAGTTTTAGGAGATTTTAATTGATAAATAAAATATTTGTTTAAATGTTTTCAGGGTCGAGTTTTGGGGATAACTGTCGGCTGCCTACTGGGAATGATTCCTCTACTCTTCATGAAGGATACACCGAAGCCAACACCGAAAGGCCTAGGACCAAAGGACCCATCAAAAGAACCCGGGAAAGAGGCGTCGAAGGATCAACCCGTAGTTGATTTAAAAAAAGGCCCTATTATTGAATCTAAAAACCAACCCATAGTGGATGTAAAATAATTTGTAGCGAATATTATTTTATTTATATTTTTAATTCTAACTTTACATAACGTTCCTAGCACTTAAGATTCACAGACGAGATAACAACGCTTTTATAATTCTTTATATAAAATTTACATAATATTATTTATGTAAAATTATAAAATATCTTCTTCTACCTGCAAATACTTTGTTGCATTTATTGTTACCAATTTATATTTACAAACGCATTATGCGTAAACAAACTAATAAAACTAAACTTATTAAAATACACTATGTGAGTTTATTTGATCCCTTAATTACTTTTATTTGTTTAGATAAGAAATATACTACCTTTTTTCTTATCATTAGTCAAACATTTCTTGTAAATTTGCTAAGAGATAAAGTTCAAGTTTGAAGATAACTTATCTAAATTCCACTGATTTAACCTTTATACAAATTAGAATTATAATATTTAACTATTCAAACAAGTATAATAATTTGACAGCTTCAAATTGAACTATGATAAATGATAAGAGTTGATGATGTTTTCGTTCTTCTTTGAGTAACATTATTGATGAAAAGAACTTGTTTACCTAATTAGCATTTTTTCTAAATACAATCAAAAAACTTTAATTGAAAAATAGCATTAGCGTCAGTTTTGAAACATGAACAATTTGGACTCTAGTAGGTTATTATTAACTAGGTTTTACCAATAACTAGTTGAAGTACCCAGGTTTATGAGTGGTTTGGAGTATAGTTTTGAGGTTGTGATGTGCTAACTTTACTCCTACCCCTACCTAGCTAGTATCTTGAACGTCAAGTGTGTGATATTTCACCAAGGACCAAAATTCTGCTTTGAAGGGTGAGAAAGGGGGTGGTTTTTTGAAATCTCATGTAGACAGCAATCTTCCTCTTGTTTTGAAAGTGAGCAAAATTTCACCAAGCTCGGAATTAAACTGCAGATTTGTATACAAAACAAATGCACACCGCCTGCCCGGGACATTCTTCTTTATGTAATAAAAAAGAAGCTGATAAAGGAGGATTAAATAGCAACTGCAAATATATTAATATTGTGTCTTGTGGGTGCAAAATCGTATCTTCCCAAGCTAAAACTTTCTGCCCGGTAAGTATGTTTCTGTATCTGTTTGTACATAATAAGATAAAGCCTAGTAATATTGTACAGCGCCCGTAAGGTGATTTTTCACAAAAAATGGCACTATACAAATTATCCAATTATTAACTGGCCATTTCTTTGAATTTAAGCCACTGTAAGTACTGAGGAAACCCAAACACCGCTTCGGAGAGCCGCATTGGGATCACCTAATATAACAGATATGGTCGAAATTTAAAAGTACCCAATTAACATTAATAGGGGTGAAAGTCAACAGTCCTTGGTACCTGGCTTTAAAGGGTGATTCCAAGAAATGACCACTGCAGGCCACATTAACTTTGACGCATCACACACCAATATATAAATAGACATGCCACTTTACAAATCTGCCCTGCTAATGGCTAATGGGCATTTCGTCACTTTGGTTGGACAGGGTTCTAACCTCACATTACCTAGTTCTGAGATATGAGGTGTCAAAGTTTCCAAAGACGATTTCTTATATTGATTTTGAGATTTAATTTTGTGTGAAGTATTTTAGTTTAACATATTCTAAAAGAGAAAAATTAAATAGGACTTATAATTACCGTTTTAGAACATACCTAAACATGAAGATAGAACACCTAGGGCATAATAATTCATTTCATAAGGTTCTAACTACATTTGGAACCTTGTTCAACAAGTTTGTTTTGTGTTTGTGGTAGAAATACGAATAATTGGAACAAAAGAATATAGAATATTTTTTAACATGGTATTTTTATGGAATAAATTGTAGAAAATGATGGAAAAAATAAGAACGAGCTTCCTCCTTCGTAAGCCAGCCTTGAAATTTTCAAGGCTGGCTTATAAAGGAGGAACCTCGTTATCTTATACGAGTCATGTAATTGTATGCAGTTTATTGGCATAAAGCCAAATTATGTAGTCTATGAGATCACCTCCTCAAGCTACCAAGCATGTCTCACAATATTATATACATGAAGGACACTGCTATTATTACGTATAAACGTATTACGAATTTCACTATGGATTAGAGTCTATCGACAGATATAATATATTTACAGTGAAACTGACTTAAAAAGTTTTGATTTTTACAGTCCCTTGAAGACTGAATTTCAAAAATGGTCCTATTTATCCCACATATAAGGTTTTCTCAAAAAGTTTTTCATTTCCCTTGGAAAACTTCTTAAGAGATTTTCACTATATATAGTTAGGAGTAGGGTAAAATTAAAACCAAGTTTTACAATAATATGTATAGCTTTAATTTTGTTAGTTGACATTTCACTAGACATATTATTATTATATACATATATATAAAATAAAGTTGTATGTATAAATTACATGTTATTATATAAAATGTCCAAAAATAGAATTTTGCTCAGTTTTTAGAATAAATACAGGAATTCCTAAATAATCTTAGAAATAATTTGGAAAATATCAGCTGGGCTGAAATAAGGTACATAGGTAATTTAATGATTTGCCAAAGGGGTTTTGAACCCACGGCGGCATACCGGTCGCTATGTTAGACCAGCTTTTTCTATTCTGCATTTGTTACTGCAGATCACAGGAGGATTAAATTATAGTAATAAGAGTTAATTAAAGAAACAATGCTCTTCGGGACGGAGAAACATTTGAATTAAGTAGTGCCAATTTAATCGGTATTTTCCTGAACTTGTTATAAAATAATACGGTTTTGCGGATAGGTTAACATGCAATTATAAGTAAAGTTCATCTTAATTAAAGACACCAATTTTTACTATTAACCTAAATAGTTGTTACAGTTAAAATGAAGAGCCAAATTGAGGTGCATGCTGTTAAAATATACAATTCACTTTAAAAACAATTTATTGTTTACTAATAAATCACAGTTTATGTAATTATATTAGAAAAAAATCTAAGTAATCGTTGAGCAGAAAATTTACAAATAAAATCAGATTCAATAAGACACAGAAACAGATAAATTTGAAAAAGGTTTCAAGTGGGGAGTCTTTTTTACACAACCCAGATAATATATTTGTGTGCGCTGACATATATATCTTTCTTTATATACTTAATTAATTTAACATTGGCACTCTCGCACAGGGATCAACTCTTAAATGCCTCAAATAATGTTACACGGATAAAACTAGTTACAATTATTTATTAAATCAAATGCTGGAGGACATGGCATATTGGTTACGAGTTTTGACTCTGGTCAGGTGGTTTCAGGTTAAATCCCCATCAATGCCCAAAAATAACATAATATGTAAGGATTTCGGTTTAGCTATTGTGATTGTCACATACACTAACCAACTGGGCATTGTGGTGTTACACCTGAATTAGCCATGACGCGGAAGGTGGAAGATGCTTGGGGAGGTCTTCATTCAGCAGTGGATGGAGTATAGCTGGTCCAAGGGATGGTCAAATTGTTAAATCTTCAGAATGAGAAATATTATGCATAATATACCACAGTACAACTTACAATGTCGCATTTTATATTTAAAAAAAAACAACTATTAACAACAAATAAACATAAAATCTACGTATTGTTCAAATATTTTTAAACCTAACATGTCAAAGCCACTGTGCCGGGAAATTGTCCAACTATTGAGTAGTATTGGTTACCTTGATGTTTCCAATGAGAAAGCCAATGTTTTGAAGTAAAATAAGCATCTTTCAAATTAGTTTTTTCCATAATATCACCGTAAACAAATAGGTATTCCTTGAATAGTTTCACCAAATACGTTCCATATCTGTGGTTAAAAATTCTTTTCACTGCATTACTAAATAAATTTGTACTGGAGCAAGGCCATGGTTTTGAAACATAGATGGAGGTCTCATTGTCATTTGGTAATTTAAAATTATAATTGAAGTAGCTAACTAAATTATTGGGCGTAATCGGGGTGTTGGCAGTCAAATGCGATGTCTTTAGTTTATCTTCAAATGAGAAAATGGTGTCAATCAAAGCTTCACTGTGATCTATTTCGTTTTCTGTTAAGTTCGAATTATTTTCTCTGCCAGTACTAAGATTCATATTGATTCCGAAAGCGTTTAATAATGCAGGGTTGTTCAAAATTAAGGAACTGTGGGATACAATCAGGGATGAAGCCAGTAAAGTGGTAACGCTCGCCAAATAACTCACGGATAATGCTAAATAAACAGTCACTAGACACTTCATGAGTCCGAAAAATTCAATATTGTTTGATATGTTGGTCAAATCCGTGTAAGTGAACCAGCCGCGGAGTTTCGTCTGCCTGAGAGCCACCTGACGCTCCAGCCAATCCAAAGCCGTCTCGAATTGTTGATCGTTCACATATATACGCCAGTCCTGATGAATAAAAATAATTAATTATGACATGTTCATGCTGGAAGTCAAAAGCTCACGGTGTCTTTTTCTAGACAGTGGTGAACTCAACAGTGCCGCCTTACTACTACAGCAATTTTCCTAGGCTAGTGAAGGATACCCGAGATACCCTTTTCACTTCCAATACGAACAGAATAACATTCCATTAATACCGTCGCTGTTCTCTCAACCCTTATATCTACAAAAAAAAAAATTCTCAGGAGATGAAAGAAACCATCTATTTTCCTTATTTTAAAGCAATTATTTTTTATTTAATTAAGGATAAATGAAACGTAATACGCTCATAGATGGCGCTTATTGAAATGGAATAATTTTTTATTGTATGTTTAAGCTCAAGTCCTCCAAGAAAATTATAAAAATACAATATATTATTTTCATATTCCATATGTACACCCGCAACAAACAATTCATCTTAACCCTTCGGGTTTCTGAAATTTATTTACATGTCAGTTGTAATGACCTGTCACATTGATAATTTCACCGTGAAATATTTTTGCATGTCATTCCACCTCAAATAAATTCGCTGTTTTAAAACATATCCCAAAATGAAATACTGTTTTAGAAAACAGATGACAGACTCTTTTAGATGATAATATTACAAATGGACAAATGCCATTAAGGCGATCCACTTGCAAAAATTCCAAATGAAATCAGACGCTCCTTATGCAGGTGGCGACAAGGTTGAAATTCCCGCTTAACATTGGCTGCACGTTTCGATTTATGCAAAAAAAAAATAACGGAAAAGGGGTTCGTAAATAGGAGATTTTACGCTTTAAATTATTTTTTACATATGAAACTTTATTTTTTGCTCTAGGCTTATAAAAAGACACACCAAAAAATGGACAGTTAAACAAAGGCCAAAATGTGTACTTGCAGTATTTAATTAAATCATCGATGATATTTCTAGGGCATCAAATTCTAAAACCGAAAACACATGATTTTGCATTACTTGCCATTGCTCAAGTCGCTTACCCTTCATTTCTTCATGTAAACCCTAATTATATCAATTTATATGAAACTAAAAAACATGTGTAATTACATAAACATACTATAAAGGTAATTGTCACTTCACTTTTTTATGTTTCATATAGAAAATAATTTAAAAGAAATCGACGACTTCAACTACACTTTCACAATGCGGGCATTTTTTCATGTCGGCAGGAACAATTTTTGAGAGTGGTATTATTACTAGTATTTTTAAACTCAATTAAAGCAAGAACTGGTAAAAATATGTTAATTATGGTCTTATTTAAATCTAACAAATCTGACAATTTAACAAAATGACATAATTTCCGATTTTTAAAAAATAAACCTTAGCTTTATTGCGTTTGACATTTCCCGTACAACTTACACATTGACAAATGATGCAGTACATGAAAACGTTTATAAATCATTTGTTTTCAGAAACATTACATTAGAATACGTGCTTTTATGAATTATCACTATAGAATGTTCCAATTACACAAATGCATTTAAAACGTCGTTCGAAGTGCACAATACCATTCCAAAAGCGTAACGATTTTATGAATCATGAAAGTTTCACAATAATAAATTACACAAATGAAGAAAAATTTTTACAAATAAGTAGTTAACATATTGTTTTTTTATAATAACATAGCTAACCAGACATTTTGAGTAAATTGAAGTACAAAATTCAATAGTTGTCAGATATCTTGGTGTGGGCACGTAAAAACAAGCGATTGCGATTGACTGCTTTTGGGTATTTATTAAAATTATTCAGAAGAATTTGTGGTTAACCTTTAAACGCAAAGAGAAAGCATTATTTTCTCTCTTTCTAATTCAACTTAAATCATATATCTAACCGTAATACAAAAGGACATAGAACGACTTTTATGATTCAGTCACAGTAGGTGGCATATGAGACTAGACTGGTTTTAATGTTTCGCCAATTGGAGACCCGAGAAGCTAATATTTAAAAATTACATGCAAAGTGTTTTTTCTCAAATATTTCAATTAGCTCCATCTGTGAGCGCGTATCACGTTTCGTTTAACCGTAGTACTTAAATATGTAATGTATTAATTAAATAAAACAGAACTTCTTTAAAATAGATAGTATATTTGATCTCCTGAAAAACATGATTTTGTAGATAGGAGGTTGAAAACAGTGACGACTTGCGATTCTGACTTGTAATTCTTAGATTGATAAGTACCACCAACGAGAGATGCATGCAGGGAAATATTGGTATATTTGGTACTTACTAGAAACAAATTTAAAATGTTTGTTTTCACTCAAAATTTCCAATTTAAGTGTGCGAGACATCTCAGTGGCGGAACATTTGCAACATTATATAATACAATTAAAATATTGACTAATGGATTTTTGTTGCTATTTCAATCGGTAATTAAAGAAATAAGGATTTGTGACAACAGCAACGAAAAAGTATACTTCCATCATTAAGTTTTCTGGCAGTGAAATGAGGAACTGCACATATCAACATAAATTTATAAGTGTTTAATATTTTTTTAGTATCAATTAAATTATAGTACCTGATTTCACCACAGGCTCTCAGTGAACTAAAATGTCCTTTTATGGAGATTTAATAACCTAAATGATATCTTATTTTACACAACCATCTCGAAAACTTACAATTGCATGTAGGAAATTACGTTCCAATTTATGGAGTGCTTCCGGGGTAATGCCTCCAGACGTTGCCCATTCATCTGCAAATACTTCATCCTCTTCACCATCGTCCTGCAGAAATTTGTTGGAGACCATCTAGAATCATGACAATATACGTATTTATGAAATCATTAAAATACCTGGTAATAATTATTAGCATTATTGCTATTAAAATACACAAATACAGTTGTTTATATAATAATACTTTTATTTAATATATAATTCGATAGAAACAATCTGAAATTAGGGCAATATTACAAAATCATTATGTTGCTATAAATAATGATTAATTTATCAGAAATATTTGCTGCAAATATATTTAACTTAACATTATGATATATATATTTTGATGATTATTATTATAAATCCCACTACCATAATGACAATCACTTAACACCTAGAGTCTTTTTGGGAGATATTTCCCCCAGAAAACAAATAGCCGTAGAGTATTTTGGGGAGATATTTCTCCCAGCACAAAACGGATTCATAAAAGTCATGTTATGTCATTTTGCACTAGAGTAATGTATATGATTTAAACTGAGTTAGAAAGAGACAAAACACACTTTAAATGCCATTTAAAAGTTTACCATACACATTTAAGAAAAATTATCATTATTATCAAAAAGACTTGGTTAATAGTGCCATTTTGCAGATCAACAAGTGTGATATGTGTCAACGTTAGTAACAATGGTTCAAAACATATTCAACCATGGCAAGTGTCTTAAATGTTTAAATATGTTTACATTTAGAAAATATTTTGTTTTTAACACAAATTTCCTAGTCCCTGAGGGAACAGAAAATAAATATAGATTAATAAAATAATTACCAAAGACACTAAGAACAATTCAGATGGGGCCATTCGGGAAACATAATCAGGATTAGCAGTTTTCAATCTTTCCAAATAAAGAAGAGCCAGAACTAACGAACAAGGGGATACACAGGCACCTCTAGTTAGTTCAGCAGCATCATCAACATGTAAACGTTTCAACGATTTCCCCTTTTGAGCTTCCGAAAATAGTTCAGCCGACAGTTCTGTAAACAAAAAGTGTCTCAGTTATTTTTTAGATTAGTACATATAGCATTCTTAATACATCTTTCTTTTAAATAATTCTTTGATTGAACTTTATTTAAATAAGACTAATAAGTATTTCAATTGAAGAAGACACCAAATAATGTATTCTTTGAATATATGCGTAAAAATTAAAGGAATCACACCACGCCGTTTTAAAAGCTATCCAAATGAATGCCCGGTGCACACGAGGCTAGTATAACAAGCTAGGATAGCAAGCTATTGCTAGTAAGCTAGGAACACTAGCTACGTGTAGACAAAACTAGCTTTGTTTTTAACCTAGTGACCCAGAGAGGAAGCTAGTGTCTCAAGACGGGATTAGGATGGGGTTCTATTATTTGAGCATGTAGCGCCCCCCACCACTAAACTTTCTATCCTAGGTTCGTGTCTAGCTTTGTGTGGTCGCCCGTAGCTAGTACATGATCGGCTAGTGCACGGTGACAACACAGTGAAAAGAAAACAAACAACAACAAATTGATTGTAGTTGTACGTTTTTGAAGTTATTGTATTATTAAAAATTAAAAGCATTATTTAAAAAGGCAAACAAATTAAAATTTAAAGTTGTCATGATTATTGGTTATTATTCTACTTATGTCAGTTATTATTTTAGAAATTTGTGTAATCATTAATTTATTACTTAAAATGTCCAAACATGTTTTCGTAACATCTCTTCTTATGATTCAGCCAATGCAACTTGACAGTTTCCGAAGCAGCTGTTTCATTTTTACCTGCGGTTGGACGCGGACGTGTGGTTACCATAATCACTACAATGATACTGGCTTAAAATTTCCTAGCAAGCTTTAGTTTGTGCCAAGCCAGGTTAGTAAGCTAGGATCTTGTCAGGGCGGGACGCTGGCAAACTAGCTTGCTATCCTGGCTTGTTATACTAGCCCCGTGGGTGTAAGAACCTATGAAATAGGGTTAATTAAAAATAGGAAAAATATTAAATGCGTATTAAGAATGCTATACTAATGTAAAACTTTACTAGTGTTTCATTTACATGGTTCAAACGTCAAGACAGTATATAAATGAAATATAAGGATTTGACTGAATTTTTATTTTGCTCGTGGCGTATCCCATATCGTTCCTCATTGATATATAAATGTGACCATTACCTGTAACTGGAAGGCTGAGACAGGGTATGGATGGAAGCCTTCCATAATACAATGATTTCGTTATTCTTTGCAGAAATTCGCTGTGATCGTTCATCATCTAAAAAAACATTTAAAAAAAACATATTTAATTTGCAAAAAGTATGGCATTTGTCACGCAATACGAAACAATATGCTTTGACGTAATGCGTCATATGGAAGCTGTGGTAACCTTATATTTATTTCGCGAACAATCTTTACGCCTTTTAGAAATATTTGACATCTTTATAAATTTAACAAACAAATGACTTGGGATTTTATTAAAAAATATTTAGAGTAAAACTTTCTACGCGAAAATAGATCAAGACGAATTACGAGACCATAGATATACCACACTCGATATAGCATTCGGACGAGACGACCATAAATTTAAAAAAATTGATAACCGAACGACAGACAGGAGATCGTCTAAAAATTGCCTTTGGCATCCGGTAAAACGATCTACTCACCAACAAGTATGAACAAAAATTGTTTGCTTGGGAATAAAATGATAACATAAAAAGTGAAACTTTTTTTTTCATTACTATGGCGATACCAAGCTATTCAATTTGTCTTTGAAATTTGTTCCTCACATTCATTTTTTCCACATTCCAGTTTGACAGTTCGTTTCATAGACACGAGGCAAAACATCGTATTAACTTTTTTACCTTTTAATTTTTTATAATTTTATATTCTCCCTCCACACAGCATCCCCAAAGATGATATAGGCCTTGGTGGAAATTATTTCCCTCAGGGTCTTCTGTGTGAAGTTACCGTAATAATAGATATTTTTTAATCTTGCTTAGTTTGGTACATAACTTCCCAAAAAAACCTATTTTCCGTATAATAAAGAACTCCAGCACATTTTATTTATTAATAATTACGTTCAAACTTAAATACAAGTATATTTCGTTTTTTTCTAAAGTTAGTTCAATATAAAAAAAAACTATTGTTAATGAAAAAAATTGAGTATTCATGAGCAAACCAATTATCAGTACGGATATTATGATAATGTTAATACTCAATACTATTATTATTTGTTGAGTTAAAGTACCTAAAAAGGAACACATTTTTCTTAATAATGTTAAGTTATGGTTTACTGTGGATAGACTATAAAATTATGCACGGTAAAGCTCATCCTTATTTTGGCATTTAACATTCTAATCTCAAAACTGATCAAAACCGACCGTCCATAGATTTGGAGCGTTTTGGCGGGCTTTGAATAATTGAAACTTAAAATAAATAAATATACTGGTATTTAAGTTGGAATGTCACTATTGATAAAAAAAAATTGGACTGGAGTTTTTTATTATATAGCTTAAAGTCACCTAATTAAGTTTAAATCTCGCTAGAACTGAAAAAACACATATTTAAACTATCAAACAAAATCGAAAAATTCTAATCTAAAAACAGAATGCGCACGTGACTTCATGACCCTCTACATGATGGCCGTTGATGGGCCATCAGCCGGCCAATGGTCGGCAAACTTTTTCGCCAAAGAGCCAAATACGAGTATGTACATTACAACGATTAAAAAAAAATTGAGAGCCAAATCTGTTTATTAATTTAGTAAACCTTTATTATAATTTTAGACCTACGGATACCCTGAATAAAACTTGATTTCGTACTTAATAATGATTTTATTTATTGATACAAAATAGTATGAAAGTAAGGTAGCCATAAATTTATATCATGACAATGACTGACAAACACTTAATGCGACTAATGTTCATGCATCTCCTTGGAAAGTTTGAGTATGTCAGGTTTGTGTATTGTTGTTTTTAATTTTAGGCACGATTCCAGGTTCTCATCAATAAGACGACTTCTCAGTTTACTCTTGATAAAATTCATGAATGAATATGTAGAACCAAAAAGGAAAAGAAGAGCAAACTAGAGTTTTTTCAGCTGATCATAAAAGTCATACTATTCCAGTGGTTGCACATGATCATATCGTCCTTCTCCAGGTCTTTCAAAGCAGACCACTTGTGATGTGAACTAAGTTCACATTTGTTCCCTCTCCAGTATTTCCAAATCAACATAAAGACGTTCAAATTTAGAGCTCCATAATTCCTTTTTTTTTAAATCCAGCAATTGTATTTCAAAGTTACCAATGTCAATGCCAAAAGGAGAACATTTCAAATCTGTTGTCGTAGCATTAAGAGGGTTTTTGAAACATGCTAAGGTCGCTCTGCTGTTTTTAAATTCCTGAAACCTGCTGAGAAATGTTTCCCTGATATTTAAAATGTTTGTTTTGAAATAGTGTTTGTCAATGGAGGAATTATTTTCTTGGCGATGCTTCAGCAAGCTCGGAAAGTGAAACAAATTGATGACAAAAATACCTATTGGATGTGCAGCTGAATGAAGAATAAGACAACTTTATTCTTCAGGAAGGTACCTTTGAAAGGTGCCCGCGATTTACAGACACGATAACCTCCAACCACTGTAGACAAGACTGTTGCGCCTGCTCGTGGATTTTTGTGCAAGAGCCGCAATTAAGGGTCCACTTTGCCGGCCACTGAGCTAGCCGATGCGATGGCTTAGGATTGCCGGCGAGCCACTATACGATGGCGACGTTCAGTTCTACTTTCAACGTGCTTCCGGGAGAACGTGCCGCTGCGGCAATATATTTGGTTACAAAACGAGATGATTAGTTTTTATTAGTATATTAGGCAGTGACATTAAAAACAAATGATAAGTAAATGTAATTTTATCATATTATATGCTACCTAATATCATAAAATTAATTTCGGATATTCAGGAAATGTAATATTTTTTAATAATTTGTTGTTATTGTTATGTTTTTCCTCTCTTCCAATAACTCTACCCCAATAAAAATAGGGTATGGATGCAGACATATTTATTTAAAAATACTTATTTAAAGTACAATATTCGGAGAGAGACAATTTACAAAAAATACCTATTTATTTTTGTATTTAGGATTTCATATACATTCAGCAAAGGAATGATTCGATGCATTTTATAATTTCATCACATGTCCAAACTACTGCAATTACGTTGAAAAATGTTTCGAAGCCACGTAAATATTACTAACTCGACAGCACATTCAAGCGGACATTAAAGAGTTCGTCACGTGTCGTGTAGTGGGCGTCACTATCACCATCCTTTGATGTGTGTACGAAAAACCGATAATAAGGCCATCCCGCGCCATCACAAGCGTCATCACGGGCCATCATACGTCATCATACGCTACTATGCCCAATATACGATGGGCCATCCGTAGTGGGCATAGTGGCGTATGATGGCGGAAGATGGCCCATCATGCGCCATCA
Source organism: Halesus radiatus (assembly GCA_022606495.2). NCBI lineage: Eukaryota > Metazoa > Arthropoda > Insecta > Trichoptera > Limnephilidae > Halesus > Halesus radiatus. The sequence goes on from JAHDVE020001200.1 coordinate 100,875, forward strand.
TCGGCCATCATGTAGAGGGACCAAAATGTAATGGTACCAACATAAGAAGGTGTTTTGATGAGATGATTTTTAATTAACTTTAAAATAATGATTTATAAATTTAACGTATAGTTATATATAAAAAAAATTATATATTCTGAATCGGCGTTTGCTGATCATAGATCTGAATATGTATTTTTAAAGCCATAATATTTTTTACTGAAGTCCCTTATTATTTTCTTGCAAAGCGTACTAAAAAGTTTACACATAAACTTTAAAACATGATACAGAACATTTATTTGCGGAAAGTATCACTAATTTCTAAGCACCGTTTAGAAAGTAAAAATGTATATTTGGACTTCCGTACCATTAAACATACACTCATCCTCCTGTGAGCCATCATGGACGACTATGTGGCGACTAGAGTGTTGTCGATATTTTTTACGTAAAAAATCTGTGTATCCATTTTTTAGATGTTTTCCAGTACTTTAATTATGAAATATTTTGTTCCGTCTATGGGTGATCTTCCATTGCATTGTTTGCGTTTTTGGTGACGATTTAACATTTGCTTACATAGCCAATGGCTAGTTGTGCAGTATCCTCTCGTTAATTTCCTTATCGATTTTGTAGTGCCTCCTGTTTACTGTCAAATTGTGAATGCGAAATGACATTTCTACGTTTAGTTTCCTACAGTTTTTGAGTTTTATTCTATTTATTAATTACTTCCACCAATGTACCATGACTGAGCGCGAAAATACCTTTGTATGACGTATAATTAGTGTCTGTAATATGCAGTCAAAATAGCTTCTACCTATCCTTAAAAAATGTGTGAATAACTTGATTTACAGTGTTTTTAACTGTAGAAATGTAATCATAATTATTCACCGTGTTAACAGGTAAAATTAATCTACAAACGATATGTTGCACCTGAAACTAATTTGAACTCAAAAAATAGTACGGGAAAATCGAATGATTTTCAAGATTTGGTTTTTCAATTTCGAATAGACCGATTTCATTGTAGGTTTGAACGCATTTCTGGCGGTATTATTTTTAAGGTTGTTATTTTTGCAGATATGATTACCAGCCATGAGAACCAAGGGCTTCTTTATATTTTCAATTTTTGCAACCGGTTTGTTGTTAATTATATTTAACACCCAAAAGCCCGAATCACTTCAAAATATAGTATCACAAACCCATCAACACATAAAGAATTTCCAGGTGAGAATTCATGATATTTTAAATAACAGACCTTTGAGTTTATTCCCTTTTCAATGACATTACAAACAAATATAGATATATTGTAGAGCTCTCAAAGTGGCAAGCAAAAGATACACTATTTGTCGTACTTTGATTTAAATCAGATTTAGTGTTAAACTTGCATGAGGTCGTATACTATCTCCAACCAAACTGCATAAATAAGTGCCAAAACACCCTCGTGTGTGATGAGAAAGTGTTTCCATTACACGGCAAATTCTAGTAAAAGCCAAGAAATAATATTTCATTCGTAAATACAGGCATATTACTTATTATTGTAAATAATACAATCATTTTGATTGTTTCCCGAAGATTTTAAACCCCATTTTAGAAAGTGAGATAGCGAACATAGCAACACATATGTATATGAAGCAGTGGCAGTTCGTGGTCTTTTTAACTGGGGGTTCAATCAGAAATTCACAAGAACAAATTACAAAATGCACTTGTTGTCTTTCGGCGAATCGTCAAATGCAACGGCAGTCACATAATTTAAATAAAGTTGGTGGGAGGGGCACTATAATTACTAGCGACTTGAGACAATACGGTGTTTGTCGAAACTTTCTTCACTTAGGAATTTAACGTCATATCTAAAAAAGGATTAAATTTTGAATACGAAGACAAAGGTACGCTTTACTAGTTGATTGACAAATGCCATAAAAAGCAAATGATTAGAGAAATGCAAGAACAAGTAAATAAATCTTACAAATATTTACTACTAACATTTATTAAAATAACATTTAAGGCGATGCAATGGGAAGCAATGCAAAATCGTGTGTTTTCAGTTTGAGAATTTGTTGGCCTAGAAATATCATAGATGATTGAATTAAATACTGCAAGTAGATCACACCTTGGCCTTTCATTTAACCATCCACTTTTTTGGTATATCTTTTTACAAGCTTAGAAAAAAATAAAGTATATGACATTAAAAAAATGTATAAAGCGCAAAATCTCCTACTTATGAACACCTTTTCCCATATTTTCGTATTGCTCATTGTGGTAAATGAAGTTTTTTAGAATATGACCGTAAAACATTTTAATAATTATGTCTGAGCTTTACAGAATTAAATAAAACGCGCCTTTTGGTGATGTTTTTTTTGCGGAAATCGAAACATGCGGCCGATGTGCAGCGGGATTTTCAACCTTGTCGCCACCTGCATAAGGAGCGCGTGATTTCGTTAAAATTTTAGCCGGTGGATGGCCTTAACTTGCATCCTTATTGTGGAAAGTTCAGCCGGCCAGCAAAGTGCAATCTCGGTGCAACTCGTCAAATTTGCGAAATGTCCAAACATTCCTTGAATACCTTCGTTAGCGCTGGGAACATAGTTCAGCCTAGGCTATTTAATTTCACTGCCGTGTCGTTTTTGTCGTGATTATGTCATTTTGGCTTTTTGTATGAAGATTTGCTTGGGATCGTGAGCCTATATTTGCTGAATGCGGAATCCATTTTGCGCAGCACCTATAGGAATATCACGTTGCTCTTTGACCGTAGTATTCAGCTGTGCGGATTATGCAGATTTTTAACAGCACGCTGTTTATAATGTGCTTATATTATAATACAATAAGTCTTATGTACTCATATTTTTAACGGGAGTTCACTGCACAATTGCTCTTTAGAGAAAACTGCCACTGATAGGGATAACCTACTGGCAGTAGGTCATCTCATACAACGTTTCTTATCCGTCACCACGGAGGGATAATATGTTAAGGTGACCATTCATATTAATTTCACCAGTACAGTACATACTGGTTTTTGGGGCTATGTCCTGGTTAGTCGTTATCCCAAAACACTGCACAAAAATTCACAGGTCTAATAATAATTATTGTCAATTGACTTAAATTAATTCCTAAAAATTGCACCGCACATTTCCAGAAAGAGGGGCACTTGCGACATTAAAACGGCTATCGCGGAATCAGAATCGGTTGACACTTCCAAATATCATAAAACTGGAAAAAAGTAATTTAGGCAGTTTATGAAATTCAGAATCCGGCAGCCACATGATAATTTTTTTCAGAAACGATTTTTTCGGATAAATGTACCGGTAAAAAAAATGGTCACCTTACATCCCATTCACACCCATAATTTAGCATTCGACACGCAGTTCTATGTCTATTTCATTAACACACACATTATTTTAATGTTTATGTTTGTCAAAAATGACCAACATTTGAATCAAGAATTTACTGGAAACGTAAGAATGTTTGTTACTCGCGCTGCATTATTTTATGTTAACTTTGTTAGATAATAACGTGTCAGTAAGTTTGTAATGTCATTGCCTTTTTTTATATTGCTTGTTTTTATTATTCTGGTTGAACGGCTAGTATAATAACTAGGGCTTCCAATAAAGTTTAAGTAGAAACAATTACTTAAATTAAATAAAAATAATGTTTTTATTGACTTCTTGATCCTTGTCCAGTTTCATAATTATGCCAAAAGCCGCAAACGGAAGCCTGGACTGAGTTGCCTTTCGACAGTCTGCCAAGTTAGGTCCGTCTATACAAAATCTGGATGTATCTCAAGCCTACAATTTTTTTTTTAAATTACCATTCGCAATATCAAGATTTGTACTTTAGTGAAAATGGTTTTTAGGATAATTTGAAGGATGCGGAAGAAAAGCATTTGGTAGCGGACGAGAAGTACCTTAATCTTCTGGGACTGAAGGGGAAATTGGGGGCTGACTGGCACAACACTTCTGTGCCCGCTATAATCAGCTATGTGCTTGAAGGTCAACATTTTCAAGCTATCGGCTTAATTCGTAATATTGCCTGGAAGCTGCCGAATCACACGTTAATTCTCTATGACTTGGGACTCTCCAAATATTCCCTCAACTCGGTAAACAATACTATTTATGTTGTTTTTTAAATTATAAAAAAGTGTGAATTTTTAAAAATGTAATGCCTGTAGTATTTTATTTTTAAAGAGAAAACATGTTAGCTCTGGATTGATTTAGATCTTTTGAATTAGGGATTTGATTAATACTGTTTCTTCTTCATATTTATAATTAACCTATCTGTAAAATTTGCAAGTACCTACTATGTAATATACATAGGTTTTGGTTTTCATATTTTAAAATGAAAATCAAGTTAAGAGGCAAATGTTCTTATTATACACCGGCGTTCAACAGATACAAATTTTGCATATCCGATGGATAATGCCCGTGCACTAAAATTTAATACTAATTTGTACAAGGAAAATTTCAGACATGCATATTAATTAGATTTATTTTTCAGATTCTACCACATTGTAATAACTCCAAATGCATGGTCATTACTTTTGACTTAGAAATTTTCCCATCTCATGTAGTTGAAGAGAGATTACATGCTTTTAGGCCATTGATTATTCAGGTAGGTTACATCTACTGAAATAATACTAGTTATACTGAGAAAAATATATAGCTGATTTGCACTAAGTTAAATTAATTGAATTGTGTTCAATAAATGAGTGTTTTGCAATCTAGATTCCTGTTCTGTAATCTTATATTATTTTTAAATCAGCATTAGTATTATTTTAGAAATTTTATAGCAAAATAATTCCCCATTCAAACCAGTCACTGATTTAATCTTGCTGTATTCGTGTGTATAATAATACATAATATTGATAAGTCATTTTTACTTAATTAAACATAATGTGTTCTGTTCCATAGGATGCTTTGACAAAAGTAGGTGCAATCCTATTTCTAGAATGTGACCAACGCTTTGTCGGAGAACCGAACAAGGTTTCGGAACTGTATAAAGCCGCTGTGGACGGTATTGGAATTATAACATGGCCCATTCGACCAGCCGTCTCGTCACTGACTCACCCCAAGATGTTTGAATACTTTCGCACTGACGCCGATAGCTTTTTATTTTTACCTATGGTTGAAGTCATTCGATTGGTTATAGTACGATCCAGTACTATCACTAATAATATAATGATGCCTTGGGTACAGTGTGCTCTTACGCAGGACTGCATATTTCCAATTGGTAAGTGCATAAAGACGGGTGTTGTATTCTCCTTGCGATAGAAGTAGTATGTGGGTATTAACTGTCTGTCTGATGTTCCAGGTGCCCAATCGGGAGGCTGCAGGTTCGACAAGAAGCCCCAGTACAGATACTCCGGATGTCACAGCTACGATGCTTCAGCGTTTAATATTGTTTTAGGTTTAAGATATAATTTCGATGAGAGTCACTACACCTACAAAGGGTCAGGATACTTCTTTAGGACTATAACCAACGATAAAGCATATCAAGAGTATATTCAATTAGAAAAGAATTCAACATTTGTGTTGTCAGAAGTTACAGACGAAAACAGTAGTAATAAAAGTGAGCAAACCGATGTTATACTTTCATAATTTAAATATTTCATTATAAAATTGAAATATCATTTAATTTCTATGAAAATGCATTGTGTGTGCTGTATTACATATTAATATTACATTTTAAGTTATTTTATGTTCAAATTGTGGTTTAAAATAATAGCCTCGTCGGTTATCTAGTCTTGAAATACCAAACGCTCCACAATGAACCATAACTCCATTTTGAATGAACTCTATGGGACCACTCCATAACTTTTATGATTTATTTGTAAATGCTCCTGTTTGGGAATGTAACTAAGCATTCATCCACACTGCAAAAAATGCACTCAGGCGCACATATGCAATCAATCGTACTATAAACTGAACTACATATTACCAATCTCTTGTATGTATTGAATTCTGAAATATATGTGAGCATAATATATTTCATATATCGCTAATGCATCCCCTGACCTACCTATGAATTTCACGTCCATAATTAAAATATTTTTTATAGATTTCTATATCAAGTGAGATGTATTTCTATCTAGAGTGCTCAATACCTGAAACTTTGAATCAATCAAATAATTTATTTTTTAAAATTACCAATGTATGTATATTATATCTTCAGTTGCCGTTGTATCACATTGGGGGGTGCTTACCTGTATTTTACTCTCATTATTCAGTATTATTTTTAGCTTAGTAATTATGTATTATTTATTATAAAAAACCTTTCATAATAGCTTTGCTTTTCAGAATCAATAAATCTTTATTGCCAATAGGAATAATAATTCTCATTAATTAATGCTCGCAATTTTACTCCGACGGTTATTGCCGATCCAGGTGGAAGAACAAAAACTAAAAAATATAGTATCTTCTTAGATATTTTGAAAATATTTGTTTTATTCAGTTATTAAATGAAGTTACAAAGGTTTTTAATGAATTAATATATCTCTTGGGATGAATCCATGTCTTAAGTCATTATTCCATCCATAGGTTAATAATGAGTCAAAATATTACTTAATTTACCTAAAAATGGCAGAAATAAGTCTTCTATAGTATTCTACAAACATATAAAGATTTAAATGTATTGTAGAATCTTCATTGAAAAGATAAAAAGAGCCTTTTTTGGTATATGTAACACTTTTAACCAAATGATCTTGAGAGGCGTGTTCATAATAATATTGTACATGTACTCTGTTGAAAACTTAATACAGTATAATGCAGACCTGCATTAATTAAAAATATGTTAAGTCATTGTTCCACCTGGGTCCTCATTTGTATTAATTAGTTAGTTACAGGCATTGGATAATACACCTCATTTTACCATTAAGTATCACCTTTGCAACTCACTTTACGAGTACTAATTCAACTGGATGATTGAATTCAATCGCGCTAAAAGGTGATTTTCCTGGATTTGATTTAGTTAAAAATGTGATAGACTCGAGTGAAAAACACTTTGTGGTAATTTTACTTTGATTTAAATTTTAAAAAGTACCATTATCCTCCAACATGTTAGTCAAATATTATGTAGTAGATAGTTTAAACTATTTTACGCCTTAAGATAGTATTTTGGCTCAAATACTAGGATTACTATCAAGGAAGCAAAGCCTCGGTACAGGATTCCATGATAATTAGTTGTAATTATTTTAAACTTTTTTAAATAAATACAGCTCGCAAATGAAATAATCTCACTTTTAAATAAATAAAAAATTATGTGCTTAAAGGCTGCTACTTATAAATCTGTATTTTTATTTACTCATTTACCTTATCCCTTTGATGGACATTTATTTTTGTGTTCCAATTGCCTGGAAGCTGTGGAACTATGTTCCTATTTAGGGATTATTATTGACAGGTGATGAACTCGACAATAAAAATAATGTTTTCAAAGTACTCGAAAGAAAACATATCACCATCTTAATTAGTAAATTACTTAAGTCTATTTTGGCAACTTTACAGGAGAAACAAAAAATGTTTAAAGTAGTGTGAATTTAAATTTTTTTAGAAACACTTTGGGTCTACTTAACACACATAATACATGCATGGAATAGAAAATTTATTTTATAAGAAAACTTCCAAACAGTCCAAAATTATTTTGGACTGTTTGGAATGCTTGATTCCATTTTCAACTAATATTTGTAATACCCCACCCTGTTTCGCCATTTTGTATACATTCGTCGGATTACCGGTCGTTTGACAGCCGTCAGTTGCCTGATTGGTTATTTGAAACCGTCCACTATTTTCAAAAAGATAATATATAATTTGCATTTGTGAAATGGATTCCTCATCAGTGAAAGTGATGACGAGCGAATGGCAATTATTCGAGACAAAACTAATGGATAACGATCCATTAATAAAATAGTTCGTTAGATAACAGATTTGGCAGTTCATTTATAAAACTGGCCCTTAAAGTATTAAGATTCAAAGATCTAAATTACGAATTGCAAATAAATTGAAAATTCAGCTACATCACACTAACGCAAAATATTTTTTCAAAATGAAAAAAATTATATTTAATGTTTTTTTTTATTCTTTACTGTTTCCTTTACTTGATACAATTTATTATTAATTTATAATTAGCATACATATGGGGTTTTCATAATAATGTATTTATATTTTTTAAATGTAAAAAAATGGCTTTCTTATGTCAATTTGTGAAAGAATAGACTTATGGATTTTACTAATTAAGGTGACATGCTCCTTTCTATAGGATTCACTTTCTAATTTACCATTTTGAGATATTATCGTAGTAAAGTTTAGCATGTCTAATTCAACCCAGGATATCGCTAGTGAGAGATGGCAAAAAAATATTAAACAAATTTTGTATAAATGACTAATACATAAAATAATAAAAGATGGTATGAATTCTTAATGGGAGCAAGAAAACACAAGATTAAATATAAAATAAACTTTTATTGACTTAATACACTTTGATTAGTTGTGAAATCAATAAATAATAAGTTTTCAAAGACGGCAAAGAGATTTTTCTTATTTTAGAAGATGTCAGGTGTAGAAATACTATTTCTTGTAGTTAGTTCTTCGGTGACTTTTGCTCTTACGTTTATTCTTTGAAATCTTATGAGTGTTTTGCTTGTCTTTCTTGATGAGGGGTTGTTTATTCAGCTTGATTTTCCTTTGGGACATCCAGACAGGGTACTGACCAAATTGATCGCGCATGGTTTTAGTGTTGTAGATCCTGGGCTCTGATTCACCGTCTTTCTTTACAACAATTTCCTCTTCCATATCTGAATCCTCGTCTTGATTTATGATATTCATTGTAGTCTTCTTGGACTTAGTCTTCTATAAGAGAAAATACAGCATTTAATAATATTATCGGTAGAAGACGAAACACCAGAATTCGTAAATATACATCAAATCAACTAGTTTTACTATGTAGAATTTTCACGTGCAGTTGTTGGCTCTTTGAAAGCGTCTTGGCTTCCAGTTGGCAGAAAAATTGTTTTAATATTTGGAGGAAAAAAATGAGTGCAGCTACCATCTACAATTTATTCATAATACTTGCAGTGTTTTACTAATATTTCATTGGTTTTGGTTGTTAATTACAGACTTGTATATTGAAGATTGATAGACAATATAAATATAGGGTATTTTTTCCTATTGGGACTCAGTAGAAAAACACATAATTTAAAAAAAGAAAAATAGTTTCAGATTCACAATAATTAATAAAGATAATAAACCTTTATGGTGTCAGCGTCAACAGAAAGTGTGATGGTATTAATATCTTCCATGATCTCATCTTTGTTTGGTTTATCATCGTCAGTAATTCCTAGAGTTTTTTTAAGGCGAGCTAGTTCCTTTACGCCATACTTTTCTCGCTTGACTGCTCGACACTTCCTCCTCCATTTACTACGCAGGGACTTGGCCATTTATTCTGAAATATGAAAGCCAGAGTTAGCCGAAATCACAATAATTTGGGGTAGATTCCAAATGATTTATTAAAATTTTAATTCATTTATAAGGAATAAGGTGTTTCTAATCATGACGAAATATATAAAAACAGGAATAATTGATAATCGAAACATTTGGCTCATTGCGACACAATCATAAAACGAAATATACAGCATACCTGAATTAATGTGTAAATTAGCTAATTCTGTCAATTCTCACTTGCCAAAGTGAGTTAGTAACTGTTAGGAATTATTCAGAATATCCGGAGATGGTAGAAATACACTAAAACTAGACAAAAAACTAAATGCAACTAAAACAACGCAAACATCCCATTTCTAATGACAGAAGGAACGAAACACGGAAATTTTCAAACACGAGGCATGAGTCATTTTTAAAATAATTTTAGGCTGTTTGGAATATATTATAGGGTTTGTTATAGAAGTGAAAACGTCAGATTCCCAAATATTATAATAAAAGTAGCCACACAAACAAATAAAACAAAAAGTACAAAAACTCACGTCATTAATAATAATAGATTTCCTCGTCATTTATGTAATCAATCATATAAAATCCTTTTTGATATTACACATGGTCTTTATAACTAGTTCAGTAAAGTATATTATTTTATGAAGGGGAGCAGTTTTAATTCCTCAGAAATATCGATTAAAATTCATTACAATATATCAGTAATCTGAATTAATTACATAATTTTACTCGCTCAAGTATGGACAATCTATTTATTGTGTAAGGGCAGATCCTGGGAGATGAGGAGACTTTTAAAATACCCTTCATTGGCTAAACATATCACAATTCTTATCATTAGTTAATATTTACGTATGATTTACGAGGACATCTAAATATTTATTAAAAATAATAAACAGTCATCGAAAACACCCAGCAAATTTTTCTTCTATTAAAATCTAACATAAATCTATTATTAGCATTATTATATTGATATTCTATATGTTCCTTAAATTTTGATGAATTGCTAATGCAGAAAAAAATTTACAAATTCAATAAACTTTAAAACAAAGTGTAATATTATGTGGTCACTGTAACAATTTAAACGTACTTTTTGACCGATGACGTACTATTTGACGCCCGTTAGTCCAGTAATGGGGGTATTACGATTTTTTTAAAATTTTTGTATAAAATTAAATCGATTTTTTTAACCTCGTCAGACCTCCGGATCTTTATAAAAAAAACCTAATAAACAGCGATTTTGACCTGTTAGTTTTTGTTAATTTTGACCCAGTATGACTAATTTTTCGGCAAAGACAAATCAATACATTTTTTACAGAAAATTACATTTGTCAAAAATTGAAAAGGAAACGGCCTCTGTAAATATAATAGTGTTTGAAACACAGCGTAATTTTTTCATATTGTCATTTTTTCATTTTTAATGAGTTTTTATTAATTTGAACCTCGAAATGTTAAGTTATGAGAAAATGTTTTTAAAAAATTTTAAAACGTAGACCAAACCTGATAGAAATTGAAGTCAAAAAGGTCTATGACGACTTTATAGTGTCTGAGATACAGCCGATAAAATTAACGCAAATCTTTAACATCTGTTGAGTTTTATTTAATTTTGACCGAGAAGGACAAATTTTTCGGCAAAGGATGTCCAATACTTTTTTAAAGTAGACTAAATTTGCTGCAATTAGAACCCAAAACAGTCTCTCTAGACCTAATAATGTCCTAGATCCAGCTGTTCAATTTTTCGTAATTTTTTCATGCTTTGTCATATTAAGCTATTTTTTTTCTATTTTGATGCCTGAAGACTAATTTTTCGGAAAAGACAATTCAATACTTTTTTTAAGTTAACTGAATTTTCTAAAATCCTATTGCGGGCGGGCCACCGCTTATGTGGAAGCCAATTTATGCTACCATGGTCGCCTCATTTCTATTATCTATGGTCATGAATCTAATGTATTGTAAATGACGCATGTATTGTTTATTATCGTCATAACATGGTTGTGTGATGAAATCATGAAATAACTTTTGGTTTTGACGTTTTGCTTTTGTTTCAAGTTTCTTTCAAAAAAGTTTTAATTATTTTGTAGGATTGAAAAAGAATTATACTTGTCTCGGTGTCGAACGCTTGATATTTGGAACATAACAATATAACAGCCATCATGGATCAAAAACATAGGGATTTAATCACAAAGAACTTTTCTTCCCTTGTAGATCAAACCCGTTTAGAATTTCTCGTTTCGGCGTTATATGAAAAGAATGTGTTTTCTGATAAAATGATCGAACCTTATATGGTGAGCATATTTGAATATTTGTAAATATGAGTTTTATAACTCGTGTAATTGCTATGTAGCAAGACATAAAATGATAATGTATTTTTTTAAACTATGATTGCACACTTGTTTTACCGATCTATCAATGCTTATCATTTAAGGATACTTCAAAAGTTGCCCGAGATCGAAAATGCAAACTTTACCTCGATATTCAAAGACGTGGACCGCAGGCATTTGATAAATTAATTGAAGCACTCCAAGAAACGGGGCATTTTGGTCTTATTCGTATGTTATCACCAGAGCATGAATTAAGCACTTTTATAAGTCTCAAAACGAAACCTAAAAGAACTTTTCCCACCGTTCCAAAATCTCAAGGTAAGGTATAAGTTTGTTAATTTAATCATTGTCTATGACCATTAAACATTAACAAAATTAAAACATCACATATGAAGTAGTTTAACTTATTATAATTGGGAATTTTCGCCTAAAATCTTGGTAAATACAGATATCATTCCGACAACTGTTTTCTTCAAAAAGAAACACTCACACGAAACAAGAATTTAAACTGAATATTTATTTTGCAGGTGAATCATCAAGCCCAAACAATTCTGCTCCTTTAGCTACACCCGCTGAAAATGTTTCTGACAAACCTCTTCAGATCGATGTAAAGAAATCTACCACTTTTGGAGTAAGCAGCAATCCAGAGATTTTATGCTACAGCATGAAGTCAAAGAAGCGAGGGATTCTCTTTATGATTAATAATATAGAGTTCAAAGACGACGTCGAAGAGTTCAGGAAGGGAGCTTTAGTTGACCAGGACAATTTGGAGAACCTTTTTACACAGATTGGATTCCACGAAAAAATCATCCATAATAATAAAAGTAAAACTGTAAGTATGTTTTTGTGATATGATGCCCCCAATGTGGTGACTGCCCGGATCCACTACTTTGGGGATTTTGTAAGGCTGAAAGACGTTGGGGTAAATATGCATGTATATAAGCATTTATTTTTCTTGTTAGTTTTTTTTTTTATTATTTAAAAAAATCCAAACTAAGAACCTTAAACCTATTTTGTATAAAATACAATATATACATATAATAAAATAGGTTTTTAGATTCTTAGTTTGGGTTTTTTCGCATATAAAAAAAAACCTAACCAAAAGTCATTAAAAAACTTGAAACGTTACCCAGCTTTAAATGAATTAAAATGCGTGATTTTGCTTCTTCAGTGACTGAAATATTCATTCTTCATTGTAATTAAACTAATAAAAAGTGTTTTTCATTAATTTTGCACATATTAAGAAATACGTGCTTATATGCATATTTAATGAAGTTGGGGAGGAGAAGGGCAAGTGGATGGTTGGGAAGAACCTGGCCACTTAGATCTGGTACAGACTGGACTTAAACAGAGCTAAAGCCATTTAAAGTGCCATACATAAAAGTACATTTCTATTTTAGTCATTAGAACACAAAAAGCCATCATGAAAATCATACATATAGTTTCTATAAGAACTAGCACTGATGAAATTTTCAACAATCTTAACATCATGCCAATAAAACAATACTGCTTTACATTCATAAATACAAAAAACAAGAAATAACAACAAACACACATATTAGAATCACAAAATCTCAGAATCAAAAACACGCCCAACAAGCTACCACAAATACAACATTTGGTCAAAAAAGTTTCTTATGCTATGGTACTAAACTGTACAAGAAGATCTCATTAAAAAAAACATTTAAATCGCAAATAAAATGCTGGATATGTTACATAGGGAGATTTGAAATAGAAAAGATATTAACATCAAATACAGACTGATACAGAAACTACTAAAATCCACATACAACCATTCATTCAACAAGTTTATAAAATTCAAATATATATTTTTAATATTATGTAAATGAAATCCTCCGCACTGGAAATCCCAGTGAGGATATCATTATTTTTAACTTGTTATAAAAAAAAGATAATAAGACATTTATATTAGTGAATCGATTCAGTCTGATTCACCTGGTCTTGTAAATTTATTCATTCGTTTGATTCATAAAAATTTACATATAATAAATATAAACGGGAGATTTTTTCGCATTGCAAATTGTGCTAGTGTTGGAAATAACATATTTAAAAATAAAACCATGAAAATAACAATCTTACTCAGCTAAATAATAAATAATGCGAAAAATGTATATACTCGTACATAACCCTCCATGTAGTAAATAATGATTTCGTTTTTAAAGACAATATTACGAGCCAAACAAAAACCGACTAAAAGTGAGTGACACTCAATCACCGAAAATATACAACGAAATCATATTAACTTTTTATATTATTATCATTATACCCTACCATCGACCAAGCATAATATCGATACATCCTACTGAGCATTGATTATTTCGGAAATTTCCATCCGACTTGTTAAACTGAAGGCTTGGCCACACTGGGACTAACACAAACGGAATCGCCGCAGCATTGAGGAATGAATTAGGAAGTTCTGACTAATGTCCCACGGTGACTTCAGTAACTTTCATTCCGTGGACCTAGTACGGACAGACTCAATATCGATGGATCGGAGACGTAGTGACTATGACATCACAACTGAATACAGAATACATTTCTTAACTTCTTGAATTGGGGAGAACGGACTGTGAAAGCGAATACGTACTGCTCGGAATTACTGACTGGCTGACTAGAGGCGGTTTGTTGCTACAGACTAGCACTGTTTTATATGGATTGCGGCGCGGAATTCTATATGTTAGATGAAGTCATGGACACTACAAAATATCTCCGGTAACTTTATATCGACTTTGTATCCGCATCGTAATTACGGTGCCACATGTTAAAAAATCGCAGGGTTCCAAGAGATAAGGAATGAAGAATTAATTTATTCAGATTGCGTGTGTCACGAGGTTGAATTTATTCATTTAATTCATTCATTCTATTCCGTCCATGTCTACTGCACAGTCCATTTTCCAAGGTCGAGTGTTTCAAACTACATCACATTTGATGACCATTGAATGATGAATTCGATGAGTTTGAAACACCCCAATCTAAGACAATTTAATAAAAAATTATTAAATTTATAATTAATACTGACCAAAAAATTCTAACTTTTAAACATAGGCATGAACAGCAGTTGTGACGGCTTTGCATATCCCTTTCAGCACTGAGATGTTTTTCTTTTAAATCTTGCATTTTCGATACTTTATTGTGCGATAACTGCACGATCGTGACCTCCAGGATTGTGTTATACCTTTGCATATGTTTTGTTCTGAACGCACAATAGCGTCAAGCCGTGCTGAGAAGGATGTGTCACACCCGTATTATATCATGGGTAATGCTCAATGTGCCCTTTTTTTTCAGGAAATGAATGATCTTCTGAATGAGTTTGCTGTTTCAAGCATTTTGAAAAACATAGATTGTGTCTTCATAGTGATTGCCAGCCACGGAATGTTGAGAGGGGACAATGAGACGATTGTCAGAACTTCAGACGGAGATAACATTCCTACCAACAGTATTTTGGATAAGTTCAATAGCAAGAATTGTCCTCTTCTCCACAACATTCCTAAAATATTTGTCTTCCAACTTTGCAGGTAAGATTTTGTTCAATGAATTATGGTTTTGATATGCATTGGAAATTCAAGTTTTGAATGATAAAAACTTGAAAAAAGGATATGGGGTTTTGGCAAACTCGAGTGGAATCACTCTGATAGAAAATCATCACCGTTCAATAACAAAAGTTTTTCTAAACATAATCATGAGGTTTCATCAATAGCAAGTTTGTATGATTTTTTATTCTAGGCATTCCTTTATGTAGTGATGTGAATAATAATACGTTGTTCGACATGCAATACCACGAAAGTGACAATTTTTTAAAAAGTTATGTTTTGTTTGTTTTATTTTTCATTTTTTTTTTTATATGAACTCCACATATCTTTTTGAGGAGAGGAAGGAGTGAATAATATCCATTTATTTACAAAACATACTCTTTTATTAAACTAATCTCTGAAACCATGATGGAGAGCAATACCCCGACCTTGAGTGAGGCTCTTAGCTTTGCTTGGGTGAAGGCATCACATATGAAAAAACTACAGTTCCTCGTATCTAGGATGAACGAAGTATGTATGAAGAATGAGCGTGATGAATGTAAATAAGTCTAAAGTCATGGTGTTTGAAAGAGAGAGTACGAAGACAATATGCAATATAGTTGTAAATGATGAATACTTGGAGTGGGTCGATGAGTTTGTATATTTGGAAAGTATGTTTACGAGGGATGGAAAGACTGGTAGGGATATTAAAAGAAGGGTGAATGCAGGAAATTCCATTAATGGAGGACTGAACGCTGTTTAGGGTATTTTCACTGTTTTTTTTCAAGCACGCCTCAGCATGTGTGTAGCCGTGTAGCGAGTAAGTCCTTGTAGGGAAGCTAAAGATGCGGAAGTTAACCGAACCTTACGGCGGGTTGGATTATTGCATACATCCTCAAAAGTTATTAATAAGATGGCAGGCGTTATCTAGTATAAACAAATAAAATTTTTTGTTAACAATGATTTAGTTATGATGAACGAGCCTTTACTGGTGCCCCACACTTGACATGTTAGTTTTGGCGAAATACGCATTAAACCCTTGCAAAGATGTTTCCAGAATAAACTTGACGTTAACAAAAAGTTGTCCAAGTTGCTAGCAGTCCACAATGGAGTGCTGATACCAAAAGATGAGATCCTAAGTGGAACAGGATTTGAAGAATCGGTTTGCACCACACGAAAATCGAAAAATCCCCAGAAATGTGAAATTATGATTTTCGCTGTCAGCCCCCTCTTCACTCGAAAAATCAAAAAGCCACTTGTAGGTTGCGAACTGTGTTTCATAATTAGTTAAAGCGACCCATCTGGTAAAAACATTGTCCACCACTGTCATAAACTTACCCCATGTAGGGATTTAGGTACTTGTACATTTTTATTGATTTTTAATAGTAATACAGAAGATGTAAAAAGGGAACAAAATTGCAAAGCCTAATTTTCGCAGATTTTATATGACAATTTTACATAGTGCCCCATGGATAGGAATGTTTCACATTACCGACAAACTCACACAGATAGAGCCATAAAAATATTAATTCGTCTGCCAGCCGGCCGCCCTGCCGATAAGCCGCCACTTTTGTTGTTACTTTGAAAAAAAAATTTCCAGATAATAATAATTATTATTGGATACTTTGTATAGCGCCGTTTTCGTGAAAAATCATATCAAGGGCACTGCATGGTATATGAATGTATTTAGAAATTGCATTGACAAAATTATTTGTACAGTATATCAGTGAATCGTCCTCGTTATAACCGGCAACAATTGTATGAAAATGAGCCTGAACCAAAATATCATTGGGTAATTGCTCATTATAGCCGTGAACTCGCTATAAGTTCGACTGTATACGATATATAAAAGTGGATTAAGCAATAAGTTTGTGCCAAGACAGAAGCATATGGCAATTCATTCTCTCGACTACCCATGTGTGATTAAACTGATGACATTAAAAAATATCATGATGTAATTTTTTGTTCCAGGGGCGAGTCTCCAGATTTTGGGTGGAAACATGAACCAAATATACCTCGACCTAACCCACTTGATAACCGCACCCAAATGGATGGGAAAAGCGAAAACGTTAAAATGAGAACCTATTCTGATATGCTGATTGCCCACTCCACTGTCCCAGGTACTGTTGTATTATTATTCATTTTTTTTAAAGGAAGGCAAATATTTCCAGGCTACGAATAACCTGACAATATTTTAAAATCTACTACCATCACTGTAAGCAGAAGATGTTGCTTGTGTCGTGATGGAGGACATAGCTAGCTGAGGAATTGACCTCACGACGCTTGGGTGAGACCCAGATGCGATGCTAACTCAGCGACTGACTGGTCGTATGGTTTCAATTACATTGAATCCAAATATTGAACTAAGATATTTATGGAGGTTACTTGCTCGTATGTAATTTTTTTCTTAATTTCAATTTGATTTTAGGGTTTTCATCACATCGTGACATCATACAGGGCTCCTGGTACATGATATCTCTGTGTAAAATATTCATGGAACACGCTCACCATTCACACCTGGAAGATCTCTTCAGGCTGGTGGACAGTCACCTCAAAGACATTCCACTGAAGCTTGGCTCCATGCAAACGTCTTCAGTGGAAAACAGAGGATTTAATAAGCACTGTTACTTGAATCCCGGGCTTTTTGAAGCTACATGATTATAGCTTTAATTATTAATTGTAGTATAAGTACATAGTGTTATAAAATGAGAATTGACTTCTTAATCATTATAAGTACAGTAATTAATACCAGCTATGATTTCCAACTGAAAAGAAGACTGGTTTTTGCTTAGGACCATTTTGTTTTTGCGGAATTGTCTTGACTGAGGGGACATTTCACCACCTCTGAGTAAACTGTTGAGTAACGACTTTTCAAGTAACTTTAATCATAGGATTAACATGGCGGTAAAAACAGGCATTTACTTGGCGGGTAGTGTTACGCTACTCAATGAGTAGCACTAATTGGCAGTTAATTCAGAGGTGGTTAAATACCTCATAAGTATTATGAGATGAAAAATAATTTGAAGGTTCGTGTGATTAAAGGAAATTTATTTTAAAATGTTGTGTTTGAAACACATTTAACTACATATTTATTACGCTGTGAAAGTTCACTGCCTATAATTTGTAATTATTTTACGTGAAACTAAGTTTGAATTCAAAGTATTTTATACATTTTTACATAAAAATAAACTTTTTTAAAAGTACATTATTTTTATTGACACATTTACCACACAGTTTTATGAATGTCCACAACATATTATGAGAAAAACATGATGGGCATAATCGAGACATCCAGTTTCAAATTAAAATTAATTTGGAACATTTTAATTAAAAGTGAGAATTCGCTCCAGTGAATATTGGCAATAAGGAACTCCAGTACATTTTTTTAATCAATGTTGACCTTCTAACTTAATTACTAGTAATTTTTTATTAAGTTCGTTTTCATAGTTAAATTAATTTCCAAATACAGTTTTTTTTTAAACCCACAAAAACGGTCAGAATCAGAGTGGTAAATAATGGTGGGGGTGTATGTGACATCACACGGCCATACGGAATGAATTTTCACAGAAAGAATATCAAACAACCGTGTAACGTCATTCCAGTTGTACCAACGAAACACGGCATTTTGATGCGATGGTTTTTTATTCACTTTCAAATAATGATTTATAAATTCTAAGTGTATTTATATATTCAGAATCGACATTTGTTGATCTATATGAATATATAGTTTTTAAGCCACAATATTTTTTGCTGGAGTTCCTTATTGACAATATTTTTAAACATTTAGATTGTTGTTTTTTTGTTATTTGACTATATTCTAGTTTTTAAATTACATATTTCGATTTTTTTTAATGTTTCCATTGTGCCCATCATTACTTTGTAGTATGTAAATATGAATGTATTATTTTATTTTTGTTTTTGTTTTTTCACGATTCCTTTCATCCTTATACCTTTTTTGTCAAATTTATCATTATTCTTATGTTTATGCTTTGTAGGTTCGTTTATCAGAATAATCTTTTTTATAAGAATGTTGACTATTTTTATTATAGTTTTCAAAATGATAACAACTTCTGTATTTTGTCCGTTGGTCTTCTTGTGCTTTAGGTACTTCTTTGCGATGATCAATTAAATAGCCGTCTCACCTAGAAGAATCGTATCGTTTCTGTTTTTTTGGCTTGTCATATTTCGCAGATGAATCCTCTCTGTGAGAATATGGGATTGCAGAAGTTTCTTCGTATTTATTAATGCTGAGCTTGTAGTCTTCAAAATGATAACGATCTCCGTATTTTGTCTGTTGGTCTTCTTGTGCTTTAGGTACTTCTTTGTGAGAATGATGATTAATTAAATAGTCATCGCGCCCAGAAGAATGATGTTGTTTCTGTTTTTTTGGCTTGTCATATTTCACACGCGATTCCCCTCTGTGAAAATATGAAATTGCGGAAGTTTCTGAATATTTATTAACGCTATCATGACTATTATAATTATCCCTACGCTTACTCTTTTTCTTATGCCGTTCTTCTTCATGGGAATGTGGGTTGTTGACATTATTTTCGCCATAGATATCATTAACGCTATCACAACTAGCATAATTATCCCCATGTTTACTCTTTTTCTTATGCCGTTCTTCATGGGAATGTGGGTTGTTGACATTATTTTCGCCATAGATATCATTAACGCTATCACAACTAGCATAATTATCCCCATGTTTACTCTTTTTCTTATGTCGTTCTTCTTCATGGGTATGTGGGTTGTTCACATTATTTTTGCCATATATATCATTAACACTATTACCACTGGTATAATTATCCCCATGTTTACTCCTTTTCTTATGCCGTTCTTCTTCATGGGAATGTGGGTTGTTGACATTATTTTCGCCATATATATCATTAACACTATTACGACTGGTATAATTATCCCCATGTTTACTCTTTTTCTTATGCCGTTCTTCTTCATGGGAATGTGGGTTGTTGATATTATTTTCACCATAGATATCATTAGCGCTATCACCACTAGTATAATTATCCCCATGTTTACTCTTTTTCTTATACCGTTCTTCTTCATGGGAATGTGGGTTGTTGACATTATTTTCTCCATAGATATCTCTGCTGGAGTGACCATTATTTGAATACCTATGGGATTTGTATTTCTCTTTGTAGGAATGTAGATTATTAGTTGAATCATGGTGTTGCTTACTGCTCTCTGATCTGTGATGCTTATCATTTTCATAGAATTCACTTTTTTTATGTTCACCCTTTTGTGAAATAACTTTATATTTGTTGGATTTTACATTAACTCTCTTGCTATCATTTGGATTTGATTCTGTAATGGTATTTTTTCCTTTATAG
Source organism: Halesus radiatus (assembly GCA_022606495.2). Taxonomy (NCBI): domain Eukaryota; kingdom Metazoa; phylum Arthropoda; class Insecta; order Trichoptera; family Limnephilidae; genus Halesus; species Halesus radiatus. Next base: position 121,466 of record JAHDVE020001200.1, read on the forward strand.
GAATCATTCTTTATTTTCTCATTTAGCATATCGACATATGAAGCCATCTAAAAAAAGTTTCAATTACAGTAATAATGTACTTATAAAATGAATTGGTGTGAGGTGTGACAATAATTAGTAGACATGCTCTATACATATTCCTCCATCAATGTAGATAAAGGAATATGTGATTGCAAATTTACAAACCTGAGAATCTATTACATCTCTTATTATTTCCGTATATGCTTTAGATTTAGTCGTTACTTTATATTTGGTTCTGCGTCTTCTCAAATCACGTGTTTCTGCTTGTTCTTCCTGGAGAGATTTGGAGATTTGTGATTTTTGGGACATGTTATCTTTCCTGTGAAAAGAGGTACTATTAATTACCGAAATTAAATATTTTCTATTTATGATATTCTATCCGTCTGACAATATTTTGTACTTTCATAAATAATATTCTGCAGGCATATATTTTTTATGCCTGCAGAAGATGAAATATAAGCGCTGTCAGGTTTGGGTGTTGTGATGTTGGTTAATACATTTGCTGCTGAAATATTTTTTTTTTGAAAAGTACTATTAATATATAAAATAAATTAATAAAAGTAGAAATTAATAGTCATAAAATATCAGTGTTGACCTGTCCTATGTGAACCCTGCTTTATAAATGAGAGAGTGGCAAATGAGCCAGAGACAATGCACACATTTGTTTTGTCAGCAGTCAACGTGTTAAGTTTGATGGACCTTAAAAAAATGGCTGTGCGGCTGTCATCGTAAGGAACATAATAATCTTAAAAAGGGGTAATCAAGTAATTAAAATGTTTACTATCATTTTCTTGATTGGGTTTTGGGATATTATGTCATTTTGCACCGTTGAAAACATATCCAATCAAAAACCCTGATATTCTGGGATCTATTATGGGATATTATGCAGGGTTGCACTGTTGAAAACATATCCAATCAAAAAACCTGATATTCTGGGATCTATTTTGGGATATTATGCAGGGTTGCACCGTTGAAAACATATCCAATCAAAAAACCTGATATTCGGGGATCTATTTTGGGATATTATGCAGGGTTGCACCGTTCACCAAAACATATCCAATCAAAAAACCTGATATTCTGGGATCTATTTTGGGATATTATGCAGGGTTGCACCGTTGAAAACATATCCAATCAAAAAACCTGATATTATGGGATCTATTTTGGGATATTATGCCGTGTTGCACCGGTGAAAACATATCTAATCAAAAAACCTGATATTCTGGGATCTATTTTGGGATATTATGCAGGGTTGCACCGTTGAAAACATATCCAATCAAAAAACCTGATATTCGGGGATCTATTTTGGGATATTATGCAGGGTTGCACCGTTCACCAAAACATATCCAATCAAAAAACCTGATATTCTGGGATCTATTTTGGGATATTATGCAGGGTTGCATCGTTGAAAACATATCCAATCAAAAAACCTGATATTCTGGGATCTATTTTGGGATATTATGCAGGGTTGCACCGTTGAAAACATATCCAATCAAAAAACCTGATATTATGGGATCTATTTTGGGATATTATGCCGTGTTGCACCGTTGAAAACATATCCAATCAAAAAACCTGATATTATGGGACCTATTTTGGGATATTATGCCGTGTTGCACCGGTGAAAACATATCTAATCAAAAAACCTGATATTCTGGGATCTATTTTGGGATATTATGCAGGGTTGCACCGTTGAAAACATATCCAATCAAAAAACCTGATATTCTGGGATCTATTTTGGGATATTATGCAGGGTTGCACCGTTCACCAAAACATATCCAATCAAAAAACCTGATATTCTGGGATCTATTTTGGAATAATATGCCGTGTTACACCATTGAAAACATATCCAATCAAAAAACCTAATATTATGGGATCTATTTTGAGATACTATGCTGTGTTGTGCCATTGAAAACCTGAAAACATATCCAACCAAAAAACCTGAAAACATCTGTTTACAATTACTTTATTATACAACTTACGTTATCAAATGTCCATCCGAGGTATCATTATCAGCAGGTGCATTTGAGATAACAAAGTCATACAAAGCCCTGCGTTCGTCTCTCGTAAAAGTAGAAGTTATTCTATCAGCTGAGAGGGGTGTGGGTCTAGGGTCATCCAACAAATTCTGAACACCTGCAATTGGGAAATAAAATTATCATGGGCAGTGTTGCCATCTTGCTTATTTCCAAGGGTTTCCAGAAACTAATTGGGAATGGACTATTAGGGAGAAAAGGTAAATGCAGGTTTAATAGTAGCGTGCGTGCTCTCTTGGGTTTCAACTAGTACTGGGCGTTGATGACAATATCAAATAATGCCAACGGGTTGTTGGCGATTGTCAACTATTGGAATTAACGCTGACGTTGATGAAGCACTAACAAAAATAATAAATAACGATCCTAATATTAGGGAACCCCAACGCTAGGGGCATCCAACTGTTGGGTGGTTGGGATTGAGACTGCTATAATGACCGTTAACAGCCAACACAATTCAACGAGCAATGAGCCAACAGCTACTTCACTTGCCACCACCTAAATCGCTTGACGCAACATATTGGATAGGAAAACCAACAAAGACATCTAGTGGGAAGGCACTTAACCAAAAGATCATTACGAATCACACGTAACATCATTCATAAATTAAAAACTTTTACACCTTTTTATAAATACAGTTAAACTTTTTTTACAGTAACTCCACACAGGAGACCCTGAGGGAAATAATTTCCCTCAAGGCCTATATCATTTTTGGGGATGCGATGTGGAGGGTCTTTTAGAGGATAGGAAGGAGTGAACTTGGGTCTTGAAGAGACCCATGTTATAGGATGGAGGAAACACAGTGGCCAGCAGATCATTCCACAGCCGAGCTGTTGAACACAAGAACGAATCGTACTTAATAATAGAAGCGACCCGTTCTCATGTGACAAATGTCAACCGTGTGCAAATGTTGAGTGCGCGTTTGGCGTGTTTCCCGACTATGCACCGGTGCCGAAGAGATCAATGACGATAGTTCCTCGGAGCATCTTCCATTAAAATACCGGTAGAATAAGGACAGCATTCCCACCTGACGTCTGTGCTCCAAAGATTGCAACCCGTTTATTAAGATAGGCGAATCTATCAAACGGACCGCCGAGTAACGGGTTATAACGAGTATGATGGGACTGACTAAATATCTGACTTAAAGGACAGTCAAACAATCGATCTTTTGGATGTGGTGGCTTCAGTTAGTACTGGGCACATCGATCGTGTGAGGCAGCCGGAGTGCAGGTCGGGCTCGGGCTCGGCATTCATTCCACCGAACCGCGAGCCCGACCCAGATCCATGCCGAGCATTTAGCTGCTTCCATACAGGAGCGGATGGGTTGGCGATTTCGTGCTGACGAACCGATCTGGCGGATTGTACATTACTGTCATAAACTTATCCCATGTAGGGATGTAGGTACTCGTTCATTCTTATTAGTTTTTAAAACAAAATTGATGATAAATAGTAATACAATGATGTAAAAAGGGAACAAAATTGGAAAGTCCATTTTATATGAGAATTTTACATAGTGCCCGATGGATAGGAACATTTCACATTACCGACAATCTTACACAGGTAGCGTCATAAAAATATTAGTCTGTCCGCTTGCCGCCAGCCACCGCCGCCACCCCGCTGCTTTTTTTTCACACCCAATGATAATAATAATTATTGGATAATTTGTATAGCACCATTTTTGTGAAAAATCATGTCACAGGCTTTATATGTATGTATTTAGACATTGTGTTGAAAAATTATTTGTACGGTATATTAGTGAAGTGTCCTCATTATAACCGCCAACAATTGTATGAAAATCAGCCTGAACCAAAATACCATTGGGTATTTGCTCGTTATAGCCGTGAGCTTGCTATTGCCATGATCGTTATAACCGAATTGGAATGTATACATATACATTTTTTTAAGAAAAGCAAATATTCCCGGCTTACGAATAACCTACAATATGTAAAATTCTCCTACTACCATCACAGTAAGTGGAAAATGTTGCTTGTGTCGTGTTGGAGGACTTAGCCGGCTGAGGAATTAAACTCAATATTTGATATTAGGCACCAATACTGATAAAAACAATAGATACGTATATAATCAATTGAATGCGTTTTTTTTTTTTTTTTTTTTTATTGTATAATATTAATTATATACAGTGGGAACTTATACCCGCTAAGCCACTGCAAGTAGCTTGTCAGCAGGAGTTTATTTCAACAATATAATATAATACAACAATAAACAACAATCATCATACAAATGTAGGGCAAAAATTATTATATTTAGGCGCATGCATCTTGTCCTGTACATAAGTTGAGAAAAAAAAAACTTAAAGAGAAAAAAATAATGGTAAAAGCATTACAGATTTGTTATTGAGATACTAGAGTCCAATCTTATAACACTGATTTAAATAATATTATAAAAATGTCAATATCATAAAAAATATCAAAATTATAAAAGTACCAATATTATAAAAGTATCAATATTATAAAATATCAATTTTATAAAAACATCAATACTTTTAAAAATATCAACATTATAAAAACATTAATATTACAAAAATATAACTATTACGTAAATATCAGAAATATCAAAGTATCTGTAAGTATTAAATAGATTAAGAAATAAAAATTTAAAAGATATATACATAAAACAGCAGTACAGGTTGGTTACAATGAGGATAGACTTAAACTTGCTTAAGTTGCTTTACTTTGATTAATATTTGAATGTAGGTAATAGAATTCAACGCGCCCTTTAGGTGATTTTCCCACGAAAACGGCGCTATAGAAGTAATCCAATTATTATTATAACTATTGATGCTAATTTTCGGCAATTGACAGGCGTTGGGTGTTGGCGACATCTAGCAGCTATTTCCAACGGCTAGTTATATTTTGATACGGTACTAGTTTCAACGGAGGAACTGGATCAAGAATGCTCATGTCTTTATTACCTCTGAAACTACTTGTGTTACAACCATTTTTATACAGCTATTATGACAATAAATATAGGAAGTTTTTTGTTGGAAATACGCTGTGGGAATTAAAAGAAACCGTTGGTTGATATGCAATGTATTCATATAATACCTCTATTAAAGTTATCATCCTCCTTTGCAGCTTGGACAAGAATAGAGCTTCTTAGTGACGGGTCTAAAAGAAAATAATAATTTATTAAATTATGGTGAAAACACACCTTCATTTTTTAATTTCAATATGAAAACAATTACATTCCCTACCTATAACGACAGTTTTTGGTGAGGGATTGCAATTTTCCGGCAATAAAAGGTCGTCTTTGTCATAGCCATTCTTCGTTAGTTTGCACTTGGTATAATGATTTGAAATATTTCCCGCTGGTACGTAATGGCCATTATCTAGTGGACATTGAAGTTTCGAAGAAATCTGAAAAAATATGAGAAAAAGTCAATAGTGAGTACACGTTACTTCACGGTGATGTACACATAATCAATTGCACACAATATGAAAATCAAGTAAATATATTGTTAAAACCTGTGAATTTTCGTCTTGGATTTTCTCGGAACTCCAACCCAAAGAATGAAGAATTACCAAAGCTTCATTTTCGACATTTTTCACAAACAGGTCTATTTCATTCAATTCTTTAAGTCTGCTCTGTATAACGTTTTCCATTCTCATCAAATTATTAATAAGGTGTAAAATAATTTATCAGTTGTATGAATTATCACTTGTATAACATGAATGTGAAAGAAAAAAAATAGTGATGCATTTACAATGTTTTCAGTTTATTTTTGAGAAAAGCAATAGAATTTCGTTTGTATTTCTAAACAATATAAATGCTGAAAATTCAAAGAAATAAACTTTTGACAGTTCGGTTTTAGGTTAAGCAGAGACAATTAATAGTTTGGATTGTGGAATAGACAATAGATGTCACGGTGATTTATCTTTGAATCTAAACGTCATCTTGACGTACAATCTGTCAACGGTGAGGGGTGGTATATCTCTTAGAGGTGAGCAAAAAAACGTAAAACCGGGTTTTCGAAAGCGTTTAAGTCCGGAAACGGTTGCAACCATTTCGAGGATTTTAGAAAAACCCTTTTAAAAAAATGTGTAACTACGTTCGCAATAAACCCACGCGAAATGATTCTTGTAGAGCATTCGCTTGAGAATTACGCACGGAAAATTTAAAACAGCTCCCCGCAACACTTTACTAAACTCATCATACCCGTTGCAAATGAACGCTTACGAAAAAAATAAATGCCCGGTCGCAACGCCGAAGGCGATCCGCCTTAACCCGTTTTAAATAAACGCTTTAAAAAATGTAACGCCCGCCCGCAACGCAGAACACGATTCATCGTGAACCATTTTAAATAAACGTTTTTTTAATTAACAATTTCAAAAAATCGAAATGCTTAACGCAATGACGCGCCGTAACCCGTTGCGAATAAATTATTTCGCCGCAACCGTTAATACGATTGAAGGGTTACGAACATTTTAGAGTTTGGGAGCTACTTTTTGCCTAAAATTTCATGGGAATCGACTTCTAGGAAGAATCTTATATTAAAAATAGTTGCTGTTTTTTTTTCAACAGCTTCATTCGGATAAGTAGGAATCTAACTAACTATCACGCCGTTTCCCCGCAGGAGTAGGCAGAGAGGACGGACCGCCAAACAACTCAGTCTTGGCACACACTCCTTGCTTAATTTATATTCATACATCGTCTCCTACATACTATCTTGTAATTCTGACTCTTGACATGGCCCGACTTTGGATCAATTGATCGTGCCATGCCAAACCGTCTAAGCGTCCCTTTCTTAATCTTACTCATTACGCTCATATAGCTTGGCATTCTTCGGGAATCTCAACATTTTTCACACGGTTAGACAGTTTTACCACACATACGCCTCAGGGATCTCATTTATACAACATTCAGTCTACTTTTATCCTACCTCTACCAGTTCCATGCCTCACTTCCATAAGTATCTAGCCAAGCCAATTTTTAACCAAACGGCCTACGACCAGGATTTTGTTCTTATCATCCAATTATTTCTATATTATAATTATCAATTATTTCTATATTATAATTATAAATTATTTATATATTATAATTATCAATTATTTCCATTTTTTAATATGGAAATAATTGATAATTTTAATATAGAAATAATTGGAATAATAGGAATAAATATTATTTTCAAATTTCCCTTCCGAAATAATTGGGATTGACTGGATGGGATGGATTGATATAGTACCTAAAAAGAAAAGACGCCTAAGGAGAATATATGACGCGAAAGTGAATGGTATTGTGAAATATCAACTAATTTGACCGATATACGTAAAAAAGTTTTATCCAGCTCTTAATTTAATTTTAGGGACGTGCAAAACACAAGACATTTTTTACTACAAGCTTAACATCTGTCAATCAGTTAATTTTAGTAACGTAGAAAAAAGGGTGAACCTTTTACCGTAGAGCATTGTGGCTCAGGAAACAAAGCGTTCTTATTTTTACAATTCGCCTTCACTTAAGCTGGCTATGTAATTAAAAACTGAGTGTTTATAAGAACGCCGACTCGTCTCAAGTAAGTAATAATAATAAAATGTCCCAGATAATAATAATTATTATCTCTTGAAAAATTGTTATTTTTGTAAGACGAGTATATCGCATTAAATCTACCGTAGGTATTTAATTTGAAAACTCATTTTCGTTATTTATACATATTGACTGTGAGTGGCCGGTGGTTTTGTGTCATAATTGTGAACTTTTATACGTTTATTTTTTAATATTGTCGAAGTCGACCTCGACCCCATCCTCATATTTTATTAAATTAATAATAATAATTGGATGATTTGTAGAGCGCCGTATTTCTGAAAAATCACCTCAAGGGCGCTGTACAAATTTTACTTGCTAAGGTTTGTCTTATTATATAAAAACAGATACAGAAACATATTAAGTAATGTATAACAGTACCTTCTTAATTATGTGCAGAGGACCATTAATCTGACACAATTCGTTTTTAACTTTTAGTGCGCAGAAATTGCCCATCGGAATGCAAAAATTTGTATCCGTTGGACACGGGCATTAAGATCGGCAATGTCAAAAAATAATTTCTCCGGATGTAAGTAGCTATTCTGGGGAAACTATTTATGATAGATATAAACAATTTTAATAAATATACAAACGTTTCTCCCATATATTTTTTTTAGTACGTTATTTTTAAACGGTTTCAAGTAACCGTTTATTTTGATAAACCGAAACGGCTTCGGTTATTTTGAAACAGAAACTGAAATGCCCACCTCTAATATCTATGTGTCAACCGCATCAGCTGGCGAGAGCCAATACACGTCACCGGCAAAACAAACTCCAAAACATTATTGGAAGATGTCAACTTTCTCTAATAATGTTATAGTATACACTTTAAATGTTACTATTGAATGCCATTCATAAATAATTCCTTTTCGAACATAGTCATACGATACAACAATGAATTTAAGAACAAATTTGTCCATTGTTTCCGTGTTTGTTGGTTGCTGTGTGAATGTGATAGTGTTGGAAAAATTAACCAACAACATAAATGGAGTTGCGAATCTAATAACATTTCTACAATTTATTTTCATATCTTTAGAAGGTTTTATATTTACTTCTAAATGTGGAACTAGAAGATCTCTGATACCAATAAAGGATTGCTCTGTTTTAGTGATATTGTTCTTCGTGTCCAGTGTTTGCAATAACTATGCGTACAATTTAAATGTTCCAACAACCCTTCATATAATTATAAAATCTGGATCTCTTATAACAAATATGGGGGTAGGGCTAATGATGGGAAGAAGATATTATACAAATAAAAAATATTTTTCCGTTGTTTTAGTCACAATCGGCATTATAATCTGCACCTTATCTTCTGCCAGAAGTCTCACTGATTCTCCGTTGATTTCTAGTTTAGATGTTTTATATTGGGTATTTGGAATATCGTTATTGTTGGTTGCCCTCGTTATTGGAGCTTTCATGGGATTAATGCAGGAAGATCTTTATCAAAAGTGTGGAAAACATCCAAAAGATGTACTTTATTACACCCATCTTCTGCCGTTACCTATGTTTGTATTTTTATATAGTGATTTAGTGAGTGCTGTAAAAGTTTGCATGAATTATTCTCTTATGGATTTCCCATTGTTAGGGCATATTTCCTCTGCATGGATTTTGCTGTTGGCGAGTGTTGTGACTCAATACATCTGTATCCGTTCAGTTTATGTGTTAACTTCAGAATGTACATCTTTAACAGTAACCCTAGTGCTAACTTTACGCAAATTCGTTTCTTTGCTTCTTTCCGTTATTTTATTTGATAATATATTTACGATGAATCATTGGCTCGGAACACTATTTGTATTCTTTGGGACGTGCTTGTATACAGATCTGATTAAATTTAAAAGTTTTTCATGACGGTGTTTGAACTGTTTTTGCACTAGAATGTTTACAACACAAAAATCCAAATTAATTTCAACAGTATAGTTTGGATATAATGTATGTAGATTTATTATGATAAAGCATTCCACTCTGTTTGATCTGTTCACCAAACCTAGATTACCTTTACTGACAATAATATTAAATATGTCTACATGTTAATAAGTATAATATTTTGAATGCAAAGCATTATATCAGTACACAATATGATTATTTATTAAAAAGCTTGAAAATAAAATTTTCAAGACTATCTAAAAAAACATAATTGTTTTATAATAATAATATATTGCCAACTAAATGTATTTTTATAAACATGTAGGTAGAGTCGCCGACATGTCAATTATTTAAGTTTTTATAACTAGTTTTTATAACTAGTTTAGTCAAATACTTTGAATCTCTATTTATTTATCTACAGCATGTGCACATGAGATGTTTTGTTATTATGAAGTAGATATTTTATTTGCAATAAATGAATAAAAGTCACTGTACCTAGAGCATATGTTGATGTATTGTGAAAATATTTAGACTTGTTTGATTTTAACATTGAATTTGTTATTAACATTATGTTAATATGTTCACCCTCACACAGACTCTGTCACAATTCCCCCCTTAACCTGCGACATCATTAAATTTATAAAGCCGCCAAAGCACTGATAATTGTACAAACTCGAAATGATTAAAAACATACATTTTTTAATGGTTTTCTTTTACATAATGTTGAATGTACACACATGATGGTTTGTATGGTCACAATAAATTTATTGAGAGATTGGTATGTTGTATAAAAAAGTATTTTCTTAAAATAAAACGTAAGAAAAAATAGGATTAATTAAATGTGCATTGTAAACTGTAGATTCATATTATCTACGTACATTTTATATTCGCGCTTTCATATGCAGTAGTTTGTAGGCATTTAATTATTTAAAAAACACATATTGGATTTTTCCTTCATCTTCAACCCTTACATTATTGTTGGCTATTTCTTGAATATACTTAATAATCAGCCGCAGTATTGGACAGATAATCTCTCCTTCCAATGTTCGAAGCTTGTTTGCTTTGTACGGCTTCCAATTTAGGACAGTCTGAAACAGAAAACAAAAAGTTACTGTAAAATAATGTCATGCAATAGAGATAAATTTTGATAATTACTTTAGAACTGATATTAGGTAAATAAAGGTCAATGAAAATTGAAGGAAATATATATTTTACCTGTAATTCTGTGACCCAACCCGCCACAGTAAGAGCAGCCTTGCGAATCAGCATCCTCTGTAGGTTCTTCGTAGTTGTCTGTATCACAGATGAGGTCCAGCAAGAATTCAGGAACCTGAAAGCAAAGTAAAAACAATAATTAATGGTAAGATTATCTGATAATAATCACGATTGCTACTAGGCAGGTTTAATCATGTAGGATTCTTAACCTTTTGCTTGGCCTCCCGCAGCAAGTGGGCCAAGTCTCTGAGGACACTGTCGTCAGTGGCCCGACTGACGAGGGTGGTGGCCGTGCCCCTCCGACCTGGAGCCCTGCCGGTACGTCCTATCCTGTGGACGTAGTTCTCCACGTCTCCCGGCATGTCGTAGTTAATGACATGCTGTACGTCAGCAAAATCGAGACCTGGAGAAAGAAATTTATTTGTTACATAAAAATAAACACTCATAAATAGAGTACTCGAATTGTGTCCATATTTAGATCTCAAACTCGCAGTTTGTTTAATGTTGCGTGTATCTTCTGGCTGACAACAGTGAATTGGAAATGTAAACCCACAAAATGTTACAATGTGTTTGCCACACATTTTGCACTTTGATTTCGCTTTGAAGGATACTATATCGAAGTCATAGGTCCCCTTGACCTTTCGTATGTGTCACCAATATTGGAACTGATGGTTTAATATATTTTGAATGCGTTTGAGATGTAAACTGATTTTTCTCTAAAATTGGAGTTATACCAGTATTATTCTAAGTGACACATGCATACATAATATGTTGGCACATAAAAGGAATAAAAAATGATGTGATAAATTGCATTCACCGTAAATCCTGCTCATTGCAGCATATTTTTTATTCGGTTCTGTTAATCTAGTGAAGCAACTTATTTACTGTGTTTATAGAAATGTAACTTCAGTGTATGTAGTATTATGACGTTGATATTTTTCAATTACCTTTGGATGCGACATCCGTAGCCACGAGAACATCCTTTTGTCCATTCCTAAAGGCTTCCACTGATCTACTTCTTTCTTCTTGGTCCTTTCCTCCATGGATTGCCACAGCCTCAACACCTGTAGTGAGATACATTAAAATTAGCAAAATACTAAATACAAAAAAATATTTTGCGGGGTATGTGGCCATTACACATTCCAGTCCAAATACTCTCTCATTTCGTAGTTATGTTTAATAATTTAAGATGATAGATACCTTTCAATAGAAGATATTCATGTATGGCATCTACATCTTGTTTTCGTTCTGCGAAAATAAGTACTGGAGGTGGAGTTTTTTGTAAACAGCGCAGTAAATGTACAGTTCTTGCTTCTGCCCTTACAGCTTCCACTTCCTGCTTCACATTGAGGGATGCAGCTCCCGCTCTTCCCACGTTAATTGTTACAGGCTTAACCAAAGCTGATCTATAAAAGTAAAGTAACATTATTTGCTGTCCTAGATTTAAAATTTAAAATTTTATAATTCAAACAAGTATCTCTGTCTCATGTTTTGTTTAATTGACAAGGGAATTTTGATTCTGTGTCAGACAGACATGTAGAGGAAAACATACCTGGCAAAATTTTGAATCTTTTTAGGCATAGTGGCACTGAATAGAAGTGTTTGTCTTTGTCCTCGGAAGAAGGAGAATATGGTCCTCACATCTTCTTCAAATCCCATGTCAATCATCCTGTCAGCTTCGTCCATACACAGATATCTGCAGACATCGAGTCGTACCTGTTGAAATGGAAATAAAATATTCAAGGCATTACTTAAACACACAGAATTATGGAAAAATACGTTTTTTTAAATAGAAACCATCCATAGCAAAGATGGATAAAATCAATTAATCTGATATTTAATATTTCTTTCTTGTACCTAAACTCTACATTATATGATTTTATCTATATATTACCATTTTCTTATCCAGCATATCCATTAATCTTCCAGGGGTTGCGACCATTATATGAACTCCTCTTTGTATTATATCCATACACTCAGACACAGGAACGCCTAAACAAAAAATTATATTTAGTCGATTTCTGGATACACTATATTTTTTAAATAAAAAAATGATACAATTTATATGTACCTCCAATAGCTAAACAACTTCTGATTTCCGGTTGGCCACATCGCGCAAGGTGGCGAGCATAGTGCTGAATAATGTCAAAAGTCTGTTTTGCCAATTCTCTTGATGGACAAATGATCAGCCCGTATGGTCCTTCATTTCTGAAAAAATATTTTAATACCATCAAGAGGATGAAGAAAAGAATGAAGGCTTAGATACCTAGGAAGATACGCTGTGACACTAGCGGCTGTTCTTCCCAACTCTACTGAGCAACCGTCGAGCCAAAATTTTGTTTTAACACTGTTCAAATGCACAAATACGCTGTTCCTGAAGAAATTCTCGATCAAATTTAGGATACCGGTTTTTGTGGATTAAGTTCCCCTCAAAAGAGGACTAGTTATAAAAAAGGTTAACAGGGTGAACAAATGTCAGTGAAATGACAAACGTCATTTATTGGTTTGAGATGTATTTATCGCGATTCAAATATTGAATGATAAAGATTTATTTCCATTTTTGAATATCAAAACATGTTTTTTTAATGTTTTGAATAAAACTGAAGAGAACTTACCTAATTTTACTTATTATAAGCTACGTTTTGTCTTGTTTTTCACGAAAGAGAAATGTTAAATGTACGTCTATGAAAGTGGGAGGGCACTATTTTATAGTCTAAGTGGGTAGGCACCTCCATAGACATTAGGAAAAAAAATCTTGGAAATAGGCAAACAGAGCGTATGCTCAACAAAACACCTCAGGATGATCAAGGTCTCTCAGATTGATCATTCGAAAAGTTGGGAAGAACGGCCGTAAGAGACATACAGGTCATCTTCTTATCAATACATAGTAATAATGATCATTGTTGGGTTGCAACAAATTTTGTATTAAGTTAAGAGTAGTTAATAATAGTTAAGAATATAAATGCAGAATAGTTAAGTAATATAATAGTTAAGAATATAAATGCAGAATTAAAGTTATAATATTAACTTACTTGATAAATGGAAGCACTGTTTCTTGTTCTAAACAGAACATGACTAGTGGCAAGACAAACACTAAAGTCTTTCCGGAGCCTGTGAAGGCAATACCAATCATGTCTCTACCGGAGAGAACAGTGGGGATGCCTTGGATTTGTATGGGCGTTGGATTAACAATGCCCTTTTCCTCTAAGCCGTTCATTATGGCTGGGAACAAAAAAATATTAAAATGGTTAAATACATACATAGATTTTTTTCTCATTGAGCGGATAATTTAATAGTACACAACTGGTGACCCTGTACAAATCGCAAGTGCGTCCCACTGTAGAATTTGGCAGCCACCTCTGGTCGGGAGTCCCAAAATATCTTAAAAAACCCCTGACTCTGACTCTGTGAGGAAATGGGAAGGTCCGTTTGATAGATTTGACTATTTTAACAAATGGATTGCAATTTTTGGAGCACAGACGTCAGGAGGGAATGCTCTCCTTGTTCTACCGGTATTTCAACGGAAGATGCTCTGAGGAACTAGTGTCATTGATCCCTTCGGCACCGGTGCACAGTCGAGAAACACGCCAAACGCGCGACAAACATTTGTACATGGTTGACATTTATCACATGCGAATGCGTCGCTTCTATGACTCGTTCTTGCGTACAACCGCTGGGCTGTGGAATGATTCGCCGGCCTCTGTGTTTCATCCATCCTACAACATGAGTCTCTTCAAGACCCAGGTTTACTCCTTCCTATTCTCTAAAAGACCTTCCACACAGCATCCCCAAAGATGACATAGGCCTCGAGGGAAATTATTTCCTTCAGGGCCTTTTGTGTGGAGTTATTGTAGAAAAATGAAAAGAAAAATGTGGAACAAACAACATGGCATACTGTAATACTCTATAGTGAAATGAATATTTAAACGTTTAACAGGTCATAATGGAAATGACATTGCGAGCTGGAAATACCAGGGGTGTTAGTTGAAGTTTGCCGGCTTTACTCATAGATGTCGCTAGAGATATGTATACATTTCTATGATTTGGCATCTATGTCATATTTTTCTATGGACATTAACCTTCAAAAATACACAAGTTAAATTCTGCCAAAATAATAGTGTCATAGTTGGTTACCTCAGTGAATATGTCGAGTTTCGTTCCAAGTAAATCGCATTTGCGGCATTCGTTGCTTTTCTTATTTCATCAAAAGAAAAAAGCAGTTGAAGCTCATCGCTTGCTGGTAGAAACTTATGGCGAACATGCTCCAGTGATTAGAACATGTGAGACATGGTTTCATCAATTTAAAAGTGGAGATTTCGATTTAACAGACAATGAACGAAAAAGTTCAGGCGTTATTGGATGAAGACCCAACCCAATCGCAACAACAACTGGCCCAAACACTTAATGTGACCCGAGGAGCGATTTGCCAACGTTTAAAAGCCATGGGAAAGATCCGAAAGTATGGAAAATGGGTACTACACCAAATGAACGAGAGACAAATCGAAAAAACCGCCAAACCGAAACCGCCTCATACAGCTAAAGTAGTGAAGAGCACTCTCAAAGCATTGAATTGGGAAATATTATCGCACCCGCCGTACTCTCCAGACCTTGTCCCGTCCGACTATCACCTTTTCGCATCAATGGGACACTCACTCGCAGAGCAGCGCTTCGCCAATTTTGAAAAAGTCGAAAAATGGCTCGTCGAACGGTTTGCCTCGAAAGAGAATTTTTTTTTTTTGGAATTGTATCCATGATTTGCCTCAAAGATGGGCAAAATGTATAGAATCCGATGGTCAATACTTTGAATAAAAAAATTTTGAGATTCCCTTGAGAATTAAGCGTTTTCTTTATTGAAAAAACAGGCAAACTTCAACTAACATCCCTGGTAGTTGCGGTGACCTAGATTCAAAAACAAAATAAAAATTACAAACAGGAAAAGCTTTATACATTTTACGATTAGATTCTGCTTATTATTTTTGAATTTGATTACCTTTAGGAAATTTCATGTGAGCAAATGTCTTCAAAGGAGGTGGGATCATTTCTCCTTCGACTAATATTCTCAGTTCGTCTCTTATCCTTTCATGCCTTGTCTCGGGTTGTGCAAGGACACACTTTGGCGGAGTCCAGGAAGTTTTTATAGGGTCTTCATACTGGATACCTAGAATAAACAATATTTAATTGCATAAGGTGGAGAAAGATCAGGGTGGCGTTTGTGACACTTGGCTAAGAAAATAAACAAAAAATATCTTTATATTTACCGGAAAAATAAAAGAAATATTAACATGAATAAAAAATTATTTATTCAAAATTGAACAATCTGAGCAAAAATTGTAATGAATTTCTCCGGTATCCAAAGAAAAAAAAAAATAAAAAAATTAGGTTCATTATAAATACGCAATGCATGAGTTTAAGTGTAGTATGATTAAGTGGACGAAATGTATGGAGTAGGTAGTGTTCCATCATTTTTGCTTTCAGGTAAAAAATGCGATGGTTAATTAATTAGTTTATAAAAATGAATGAAGTTACCTTTAGCCAATTCAGCAACACCCATCAACGCCGTCCTCTCAGCCACACTCTCCAGAATCTTCTGTTCTTCTCGCCTCTGTTTCTCAGCAGCACTTATTTTTTTCACTTCAGCTAAACGCTTCAATTCTGTGTGTTGGTCGAGAAGACTTACATTAAAACGTCTTCCCCAATCTTCTTGGGATGCTGTAAGAATATTGGATATTATGATATTTATATAAAAAGAAAGTAGAATGAAAATTAATTTGATATTGGATATAATTAAATTTCAACCTTAGCATACGAATATACCTGGATTTTCTGAACTGTGTTTGTTGCAACTTGTGCATTATTCACGATTTCATTTACTTCGAAAATACCATAAAATAATATGGTTAACTTGTTCGGTAGCTTGTTTGGAGTCTGCGAGAGAAGGAAGTGGACTAGTCTAATAGTGCAACCGCATCCTTCTTCGTACGTTAGGGATATTTAAATATTTTCATGGTAGGATATTTTGTAACTCATTTTTCCTAACCTTCATCGTCTGGATCATTCTCACTGGAACTTTTGGTTTCTGCCGCGGCTTCAGCAGTCAACTGAGCAATTCGCCCTAGTTTAATTAACTGTTGTTTTCTTCTTTCCTTAACTGGAATATACTCCTCGAATTTGTCATCTTCAGGTTCTGATCCCGAAGATTTGACATCTTTACGATATCGTTTCCGCGGCGGTTCTTTTTTATGCGAAGAATCCATGCTTGACAGTGAAAACAGACGAAGTTTTAACGCGGTAGCGCGTAATTATTTATAAAACCCAACTAATATTTTCTGACATAAACTACGATCGACAGACGACCTGTTTAGATTTTTGATGTTTGAGTTCGACTTTGACGTTTAGTTAGTTCCATAGATCATTATTGAAACGACGAATAGTGATGTGAAAAGTGGTAATTTTCAAGTTTTCTCCAATAAAATATTGCGATAGAGAATCTGTGCGTATTTATAAAGATAAACGTCAAATTTTATCTGGCATCTGGTAATTATAACATCTATGGTCTTTTTAACCCTTGTCTTGATTTTCGATTTTGCTAGCTCCTCAAACATCAAAAGCCATTGTTTTTCGTTATTTTCTCAATGAAACCAACGCATTCTCCGCGAAAAAAATGTGTTACAGCAGTTTAGTTTAGCAACGCTTCCCATACATAACTTCTCCATTTTCCTAACATCTTTATGAAGTAATATAAAAACGTTATGGACGCAACAGTAAGTATTTTATTTAAACAAAATTGTCACATTTATTGAGTTTTATGAAATTGTCTATTTAAGAGAAGAAATAAGCTTCAATTTTGGGTGAATATGCATATAAGCACTTCATTCACATACATTCACAATACGCACAAAATTATTGAAAACAATTTTTATCAGTTTAATTATAATGGGGAACAACTATTTCAGTCACCGGAGAAGCAAAATAACTCATTTGAATTTAAAGCTTGGTAAAGTTTAGAGTTTTTGAATGGCTTTTAGGTTAGTATTTTTTTTAATAAAGAAACCCAAAGTAAGGACCTAAAAACCTGTTTTATGTGTAATTATATATAAAATAGGTTTTAGGTTCTCAGTTTGAAATTTTTTTTAAATAATTAAGGAAAGAAACCAAAAATGAAGTGCTTATCTTCATATTTACTCAGTTTTGATCTAGAGGTGTTCATAAAAATCTTATTTTTTTGGTTTAAATAATGGTTTGGTTTATAGTTCTTAAAACATTTTGTTTTCAGGTTCCACTTAGGCTAGATCCTTTGAAAACCAATGAGCCTGATGACAGAAGGCTTTGGATCGGCAACCTTGATCCACGAGTCAATGAGTACGTATCTAATAATACTATATATATTTCAGAAACTTTGTCTCTAGTTTTTGTACATATTGCAATATCATAACTAACTATGTCTCCTTATGAAATCTCAATGCATTATCTCACTTTTGCGTATTATTGACACCCAGAGCTATTGTTATAAATACATGTATGTATTTAATATTCTAACCAATGTTTTATTTTCAAACTCTAACCAAAAAACCCAACCATAATAATATGAGTTGGTAGTTTAGCCTTATTTCAATGATTGTCTTTACCTATTACTTTGCTCCAGTGTAAATGTGCTAGAAAATAGAGAGGTAATGAATTTTAATTTGTGATTACCGGTATCAACTCCTGAAATTGGTGCGGACCTTTGGTGAAATTGAGAAGTTTGACCTGATGTTTCATCGGACGGGACCTCTCGCTGGTCAGCCCAGGGGCTTTGCTTTTGTGACTTTCAAGAAGCGTATTGAGGCCTTGAGGGCCCAGGAGGCTCTGCACGGGAAACTCGTGGGATGCAGAAACTTGTCGGTGAAGTGGGCTCAAAATTCAAGCAACGTAAGTTCAAACATTGACTGGTAATTTGATTTTTTGTTTGTTGATTTTTATGTGATCTATCTCGATCATTAACATTGCAAGACTATCGGAAAGGTTGGTTTAACAAAACTTTTGTATTATTTACCATGTGAATCTTAAATCAAATCTAGTCATTGATTTCTGAAATACCAACTTCCGTTTTATGAAATCATTTTCATATGCATATTGAAGTCGACATGAAACTTTAAGATTAAGATTTGGAGATATTATGTTCTAGAATATGAAAATATGTTTCTTTTTATAAAGAAAGGCAAACGTTCTCGGGTTACAGCGCCCTTGAGGTAATTTTTCACAAAAACGGCGCTATACAAATCATCCAATTATTATTATATTATTACGGATAAATGTTACACCTCACAAAAGCACCCTGTCTGTACGGTGTAGACAGGGGAACTATATCACCATGTCTGGGCAGCGTTGTGAAGGGGGCAAAGTAGGGGATATAGGAAGGGATTTATGAATGCGGGTTTTAAAGAGGCCCGGATTGTATGAAGGAGGAAAAACAGATGCCGGTAGCTAGTTCATTAGAGATGGCAACAGGTCTGTTAACAACGGGTTGTCAATTAGACAGACCGTCCTCCTTTGCATAGAATCAAGTAAGTTTATCAGGTATTTTGGAGCTCTAGCCCAGAGGTGACTCCCAAATTCAATTGTTGGTCATACTTGAGATTTGTACAGGGTTAGCAGCTGGTCACTATTGAAGAATCTACTAGCCCTATACAAGACACTCAGTTTTATGGAAGCCAGATTTACTCAGGCTTTCATGGAGCCCTGATACTTGAGCCAGTCTGAAATACCTTACTCCAAGTATTTCAATGGAATTTATATTGGAGAGGGTGCTTCCTGATAATATTTGAAAATCTCTTAACATCACAACCGAAAAATGTTGCTTGTGTTATGATGAAGGACTTAGCGTGTCGAACGACACCTGGGTGGGAACTCGACGCACTACCAACTCAGCCACTAACCGGTCTTACAAGAAGCATTTTTCTTAATCGTAACCGTTAACAAATGTAATTTGGGGAATAGGTGTATAATATCATTGATAATAATTCTAATAAATACAAAAAATTGTCTTTCTCTCTTAGTACATCATGTGTTTTAATTTAATTTTTCATTTATTCAAGGATGAAGTTATCAAGCCGAAACCGGAGCTAGGAATTGCCGCTTTAGCAGGTACCACTGCCAAGTCAGACTCTAAGCTCAGCAAGAAAAGCGCCATACAATCCATTGAAGCTAAACTTAAGATGATGGAAAATCAGGAAGCCGGGGATGGCTTCGTAATAAACAGACTGGCCGCAGAGGAGACGCCAATCCTCGCCCAGTACCAAACCAAGCAGTACCAACCCCCCAAGAAAGATAGCTCATGGAGGAGAAGACACCCTTATCATAAGAAAAGATAACATTAGTTCTACCTACAAGGATCTCATAAGTATTAAGCTATGACTAGTAATTTTTATTTATTTTAACATAATATTTATCCATAAGTGTCGTAAACCGAGAAAAGTACAAATGAAATCTTAATTAACTACTACTCAAAGTGTTTGACAAAATTTTGATTTGATGTTTGGAAATTTTGATGTAAATGTGGTTTGTTGCGTTGGGCGCGATAATAAACATACGTTTATTTATGAATAATGATGTCTCTTTTATGTCAAGTGTTTATATATGTATTAGGTTAGTTGCCAAATTATCCAGTAAACAAATTGATTAAAATCGTTACTTTATTACATAATCGTATTTATTAAACATTCTGGGGTCCTATGTGATTCCAAGTCCCCACCCTTTGAAAAGCGCCACCATTACCCCCAATTGCATTTACATATTGTGATAGTTCTCACAAAATATGCATTAAACCCGTATTCTGAGCAATAAACTTCTGTCAAACAAATCCGTCCAGACCTCCTCTACGGTTAAAGACGTATTTTAACTGAATGGCTGGAATTATATATTACATATTGAATTTTATTAATTTTGAATGCAAAAGATATTGAAAAGACAGTATAGCCAATGTTTCTAATAAAGACTTCCCATCAGCATCGTGCATACAAATTCATCATTCGATGAGCTGTATGAAAAATGTTAATTATGTATATGTATTCTCAAAAAATTCAATAAGTTTTAGTAATTTAATGTATATTATTGACACAATGTTGTGACTTGTAAAAATGTTTTTATCTACACCCGTATGTCAAGATTTTCGTGATATTCCTAAGAAATCATCTTGAATAACTTTAAGGAAATTCAACTCATTAAATTAATATTGTTCAGTATTGATTAAGTAACGTGTTGTAACTTTATTCTTATCAAATAAATATTATGTAATGAATGAATCTCACGTAATGTATTTATTATAAGCCTCATATTATTTTTGTTTACCTATCCTTTGAGAAGTTTTCAAAATTTGGTTTTCAGTTTCATGCTTTTATTTGTATTCTCTTTATGATCAGTTGAGTAATCTTGTATTTGTTGTCCTCGTGATGCGACCAATATTTAAAATTTTTTTCTTTATTTACATACTGGCTAATTTTTGGTGATTCAATAAAAAACCTCTACACTACTCATCTTGTCTGTAAGTCAGCGTATTTTGAGGATACGTCTATAGATTCACGTTTCAATACTAAGGATGGGTTGGACATAATTTCTTATTTGTTTCCTTTCAATCATAAATAATTTGAATAAAGGTGAAATTTGACTGACCTCGAAGCTCGAGTTAGCTGCATAGCCTGTCTAAAACTTCAACTTGTGTTTTTACCAACCTTCTAGACAAAACCACAAAAATCAGCTATAAGCTAAACACTTATTTTTTGAACGAGCCTTGCCCATAAGAGCAAAATACATAGTATGGTTTTTAAATTAAAAAAAACACAATAGATTTAATTGAATTATACATATTTATTGAGTAAATAAAAGTAATAATAATAAATAGCTAAAATAAAATTATAACTTCCTAAAATGTGTAAATGAGGATTTAGGTAAAGAGTGCAGGAGTTCAGCATTTGGGCTGGTGGCCAGGAAGTCATCTTCATCACAGCCGCCTTCCGCGAAGGCTTGCGCTTGCTTGTCATTGATTGTATCTTCATACTCCGCGTAGAAAGGCTTGATCCAGAGGAACGATCTGAAATTTGTATTTCGTTTTATTGGGGATTGCTGGGATGTAGATTATTCCTCGGGACTTTTAATAGAGGAATTATTCATTCTTCAAACTTATCCCGTCAAATTTTTTTACAACTTTTAACTCACCTCAACGATGACGGTTAGATTAGATCACGGTGAAACAGGGACTCCTCCCGTCTATTCGCATTTCATGTAATTGTGTGAGAGGAAGATAAATACAAAGTCACCCCTTAGTATCCATAAATATTTTGCAAGGAAAGCTTAGACAAGTAGATAAAAGATAAGATATTGAAGCAAGGGACCTAAATACGGTTCAGTATTTGAAAAAATGTTAATTTTGGAGGAACTTATTTAACTCATCCTCAACTTCCTTTCGCATACATATTGATGGTTCCAATGAACAATGTCCGATGTGTAAATTGGTAACTTTGCATAAGAGCTGTAGTAGTTGCAATAATATGTTTCTCCAACGAAATAAATAGGGGTTTATGCAAAATATCAAAAACAACACAATATTTTCTTATTTTAAAAACAATAAAAATGTTGATGTGAAACTCTAAACATGTAGAAATGAAACTTTAAATAGCTCTAATAAGAAGTTACCATTTGCAGATCTGACATTGTTTGTTGGGACCGTCGATATATTTTCCTGACTCTTCTCTTCATCCCTCCTGTTCAAACCATCCATTCTAAATAGTCCATTTTGCTTGTGTTCTTTTCATTCATAACTTGCTCATACACCATTTTACCAAACATATTAGCCTCACGAATCTCATTTCTATCAATTGCGTTTAGTCTAATTTTGTCCTTCCTCTGCTGATTTAGTGCCTTGCTCATGTGAGGCATTGAATCAGCATCTATATTCATATATGTCAGGGTTGGTATCAGGACTCTCGGTGGCTGCAAAGCTTTCTGAATGATAATTTACAAAATAGACTAACCTTGGTAAGGTGCAGGGGTCATAGGGAAACCAGTCTTGATCTTTAACAGAGTCATCATCCACTCTCAGGTAGTGTCTCGTATTGTTTTCCATGATAGTGTGGCAGTACACCACTTGGTGCATCCGAGTTATTGAAGCGAAAGCTTCTGCCACAGACGTCTGGCACATTCTCAGCGGATTCAAGGAGGAAGACATCACAATTTTAGATAAGTTCAAAGACTCCACGAATATCAGTCCTAAAACAATGCATTTTAAAATAAAAATTCTGTACATGATACTGTCAACTTTTCTCTATTACTTCCCAAATCTGCTACATCCCCCAAGTCAGGTGAATATTGTTTTTCTTTGAATTAAATTTTACATCAGGTTACTACTGATCTGACGTTCAATCTCTCCTTGCCATAGTTTAAATAAGGAAAGCAAAATAGAAAATGATTACTGATTAACTTTCTCAAAATGTACAATTAATGCGCTACAATTATTTATAATGAAAAATATGAACCTTTTTTGTCCGAAAACATGTAGTTGTGCTTAAATGCTATTAAGTAGAACAGGGATTGGCAGACAGAATAGAACACTCCGTGAGGATTATTCCCGGGGTTGGGATTCCACGAATCCTGTGCCTTGATGTAAGCATGACACCAGTCTGCCATCTTCTTTATAAAACTATGTAGGTAAACCAGAGGAATGTAGTTGGCCCGGGCCAAGAGGCCCCCCAGATGGGCAACACTGGCTTGGCGAAGTCCCGGCCCAACTCTCGCGCTTGCTACCAAGTCCCATAGAGCTTCCAGTAACCCTCCGATTCTACTGGTATCCATTGAAAGGCCATAAAGCAATAAAAATTGAATGTATCTGAAAAGTACAAAAATAGTAATATAAGTTCTGTATTTTTTTTTTTTACAGTAACTCCACACAGGAGACCCTGAGGGAAATAATTTCCCTCAAGGCCTATATCATCTTTGGGGATGCTGTGTGGAGGGTCTTTTAGAGGATAGGAAGGAGTGAACTTGGGTCTTGAAGAGACCCATGTTATAGGATGGAGGAAACACAGAGGCCGGCAGATCATTCCACAGCCGAGCTGTTGAACACAAGAATAAATCGTAGAAGCGACCCGTTCTCATGTGACAAATGTCAACCGTGTGCAAATGTTGGGCGCGCGTTTGGCGTGTTTCCCGACTATGCACCGGTGCCGAAGGGATCAATGACGCTAGTTCCTCGGAGCATCTTCCATTAAAATACCGGTAGAACAAGGACAGCATTCCCACCCGACGTCTGTGCTCCAAAGATTGCAACCCATTTGTTAAGATAGGCGAATCTATCAAACGGATCGCCCGTTTCTGCAGAGTTAAGGGTTTTTTCAGATATTTTGGGACTCACGACCAGAGGTGGCTGCCAAATTCTACAGTGGGGAGCACTTGCGATTTGTACAGGGTCAGCAGTTGTGTACTATTAAAGTATCTGCGGGCTCTGTATAACACGCCCAGCTTCTGAGAGGCTAACTTTACTCGGGCTTCGATGGAGCCCCCATACCTGAGCTGGTCACTTAAGGTTACACCAAACATATCAATGGAGGGCTTGTTGGGAAGATTGCTTCCATTAAAAAAGACTAGATTATCATTTCAATCCCTTTTAGACGTATACATACAAAGTGACTGCATTTCAAGAAACAGATGATATTGTGATTAAAAGAATAAGACCCAGTTACTCAATCGCCCAAACATTCGAGTTGGGAGGTTGGGCGATCGTATGGTCGTGGCAGAAAACTGTACCAAGCTTTAAATTAATTAAAATGTGTGATTTTGCTTCTCCGATGACTGAAATAGTTGTTCCTCATTGTAATTAAACTAATAAAAAGAGTTTTTCATTAATTTTGTGCGTATTAAGAAATACATGCTTATATGCATATTTAATAAATATTTTATATCAAAAGTTTTTCTTAAATAATTAATTTTTTTGTGAAATAAATCAATCACTTTGTTTATAACCCTGATTTTTTTTTTAACAAGACTGACCGGTTTCGCTTAGCATCATTGGGGTATAAAATTAAACTGATTCTAATTCTCCAGTTTAATTTTGTACCCTGATGATGCTTGTGTTAAGCGAAACCGGTCAGTCTTAATAAAAATTAAATAAATGTCATAGTTATAAACAAAGTTATTGTTTTATTTCATTATATGTCAAACCACAAAGTGACTGCTTTCTATAAAAATAATAATTAATTTTTTGACAAATGTCACATACTCCAGCTGGGAATAATACCTGCCAGTTACCTAAAAGTGCCTAGAGAATAATGAATGAGTTAGTAATATGTATTATAATTACCTCGTGCCGTGAGTTGGTAACATTGTTTTCTCATAAACTCCAAATAATATGTCTAATACTTTGGAGCCTTCTTGCTGAAGCCATTGAAACAGTTCTAGCATGCACAAATCTAGGGACTCTGTTAAATGCTCTGAATCATTTTCCGCATCCACATCCATTGTAAATATTCCCGCATCCTCAAATTCTTGTACTGGTCTTATATTTACATCCATCACTATAAGCCTGAAAATAAGCATTCATTGTATTTAGTAACTTGATTCATAATATGAATAGGAAATGTCAATGGAGATACATAAATACAAATCGGAGATAACTGAGGAAGGCTTACCAGAAGAGGATATAAAATCACAGAGGAAAGGATATTCTTTTCGTTACAAATGTGCTTCGGCCTGTTGAATTTATTTTCGTTTATTGTTTAAACCAATATTTGTAATAGTAAATTAAATAACCTTGTTTATTAATTGAGTTCTCTTGACAACGAATGTTATCGCATTGGTTGTAAGAAAATGTTGATAAAATAAGATAATGAATCGCATTCAGAATATCCCCAAAATGAATACTTGAGTGTGATTTCTTGTTCCAGGTTACACAGTTGCTTGATGGCTAAATCAAAATAAATTTTAAACCCGTCATGTTTCAAAAAAAAAATCCTGTACTTTACAGATAAGGAATTTCTTACAGAGAAAAATATTAAAATTCATACTAAATAATTACTGATATTTGCCGAGTTATTCAGTATCATATTATTAGATCTAAAACACCAATATTTCACATAAAGCATAATAATGGCTCACTGCATAATAAAATGATGAGAAAGTAGCAGATTAAAACTGGTTTATCTAGAAGGGAAATTCCACTAATACATGTATATCCATATATATTTTTTTTTTATTTAAGATGAAGGAATGTTGTTGAACTATGTGCTTAAAATTTAAAGCCAACATTTTTTTGTAATATCAATTAAAGATTAGAGTTATTTTTAATTTCTCAACAAAGGACAATCCTCTATAAAAAAGATATTAAATCAATTGACCATAAAATAAGAAGAATTTTAAACAACATTTTGTATGAAGCCTTCATAAACTAGGCAGTTAATAAATCTTCAAATAGCTACGATGCTTACATCAGTTGAAGATCACAAGACACATATTTTAATTTACCTGTTCAAAATGAGAGTTAGTAAAGGGTCCGTGAGGGCTGTCAGGTATCTTGTGATCCATAATAGATTGTGAACATAAGCCTGTTGTATTGCAGAACTGTGCTTATAATAAGGGTAGTTGTCTATCACGCAGCGCAATAATACTCCTCCACTCCTGTCAAACAAAAGATTAACAATGAAGTTACATTTGGACACTGTCACATTAATTGATATTGAATTCACACTGTTGAATAATTACTTATTTGATATTAACATAGAGGCATTCTGTTGTAACCTCTCTCCTTTTCTCACGAACGGAACGACGCATGGAAGAGAAAGAGAGGGGACAATGGAGAATTTACATTTATTATAGACTAAAAGATTATTATTTTACAGTACAATAAGACTTCGATCAAAGAATAACGTGTAAATACATACATTGGAATGATGGCAACTATTCTTGCTATTAAATTGTGAACATTTGAGAATATGGCCGTCTGCTCATCTGTTGGTGTTTCATTCCACGCATTTTCACCTGAAAATAAGGTTAATTCATATTACGACAAAAAATAATTAATTATGAAATATTTTTGTTTATTGATAAAAATTCTGTGTTGAAAGGCTCATTCGGCTACCGAAGATTAACAATAAATCAAATATTTACAAGAGGCAAGAACGATAAAACAAGTAAATCTCAATCATTTTTTTATTATGTAACCAAAACAAACAAAGAAAAACATTGCAACAGAAGTAATAATTATTGCATTTTATCAATACGATTGAACTTTTTCTTTGTAGCCTAACTAACCATCAAGCCGTTTCTCCGCAGGGGTGGGCAGTGAGGACGGACAGCCAAACAATTCGGTATTGGCACTCACTTCTTGCTTCATTCAAATTCATACATTTTCACTTACATTCTCTTCGGTTATTATGATTTCTGACATCGCCTGACTCTAGTACTTGTTTTGATCATGCTATGTCTTCCTTCGGCATCCCCGACTTCTTCTATTCACATTCACGTCACATATTCTCCTTCCTTACATTCTTTTCTCGTTCATTCGCTCTACATGCCCAAACCATGTAAGAGTCCCTTTCTTAATTCTTACTCATCACACTTACATCAACCTTGCATTCTTTGTGAATCTTAATATTTTGCACACATTCACCTCAGAGATCTCATTTCTACAGCATTCAGTTAACCTTCATCCTTCATCTGTCAGTTCCATGCCTCACTCCCATACATCTATTGCCAATGGCTGTTAGAAACATTTATCAACAAGATAGAGCTGAATGTCAATCGGTGACAAATAAGTTAAATTGATGAGCAGCCCTGATGGATTACATTTAAAAAAAAAACTAGTTTAGTATCTGTTTTGGTTATTTAATGCAAACTAACTTACTTTGAGCCAGACGTTTAACTAACGATCCAATAGCCATCGGAGCATGGTTAATCTGTGCAGTCACCAAATCTAGAAGCCATTGGCAATATAGGTCCACTACTTTCTGGGGTCTTGCCGGCCAATTCAAGCCACACAACACTTCCACTAGAAGCCTAGCTTCTCTGTTTAACAGCCCAACACACGACGAACACTCTGTCAGAACTAGAGTCAGTTGATCGTCCGATAGAGTACGATCTCTTAACACACAAATCAGCTCTTCATACGACTTGGCGTCATTTTTATGCAGTAAATCTGTAAGCGCTGATTCTATACGTTGGGGGAAAATTTGACATTTCGCAGTCGCTAACGAACTCCGACGATTTAACGAATCCCTCACGATAGACACTAGCGAAGTTCGACCAGAAATAAAAGACATTGTTAATTATTTGTGTTGGTTAGATATTGACTTCAAAATGTCCACTATTTCAGGGTCTCTAAAAAACAGAGATTTCTTATAGTCAAGAACTTGTTTTAAAACTGTGACCCCAGCCCTCTCTTCTTCATTCACGATTGTATTTTGGTTTTGGTCTACTTGATTACTCAACGTGTCTAATCTTATAATTTCACTATATTCGGATGAAATCTTGTCTTTCAGGAACTGCTGGATCTTTTCCACAACTTTATTTTGCACTGGCTCCTTGGGATTAGACTTATCGGAAACCGACATGTTACATGGTTAAGCCGGCCAAGTCAATATTTTTACACAATCTTATGAAATATAGTTGAATTAACTACGCCGGACGGTATCATTCGGTATTACGCAGGCAACGTGTTTCTTTTTAACGAACTGAACACATGTTGAGATGACAGATCTCTTCTACGAAAATAATTCATCTATGCCTATGTCACATTTACCAATCCAGTGGAAATAATAAAGCACAGACGCACTAAGATTTTGCCCAAATTTTAATAGGTAGAGTTTATTTTTAATACACTGCTTGTTGGCAACATTAATTAAGTATGACAAATTGTCGATGGTTGACAAGTAATTTTGTTTTGGAACGGAGTGGGTGTTACCTTTTAGTTATCGTTAACTCCTGTTTTCAAGATGTTTAATGTGGAGAAAGTGTTCGGTGTTTTTCTAATTTTGAGAAGTAATACGGACATTCTGTAAATTGCAAGTTTCCGTTTGTGATATTCATCCACGTTCGCTTACCGCACTGTATGTCACTCAAAATGGCCAATGATCTATGGTCGTGTGCCTGTTGCTCTGATGCAGTAAGTTGCTGGCTGCGACTGAAACTTAGTCCAGAGGAAATTGAGCAACGTTACAGGAGTAAAGAGATAGATCGCATCATTGAGAAGGACAAACAAGTCTTTCGCAGACAGGTCAAACTGTTGTTATTGGGTGCAGGCGAAAGTGGGAAGTCAACTTTCCTGAAGCAAATGCGAATCATTCATCGAGTGAAATTTGAGCCCGAGTTGATGAGAGAGTATCAATGTATCATTTACCAAAATATCGTCAAAGGAATACAGGTTCTAGTTGATGCTAGGGAAAAGTTGGCGATACCCTGGGAGAACCCTCGTAACCTGGACATTGGCCAGCAAGCTGTACACTTTAATAGCACTGCCACTTTAGAATCTAGATTATTTGTGCACTATGCCCCCCACATTCAGTCCCTGTGGCAGGATCGGGCTATTAAGCGAGCCTATGAGAGGAGACGGGAATTTCAGCTGGTGAGTATTTCTTTGTAATCATTACATCTTTTAAAACCTTTGAGGATCCTCCGTCCCTCACTTTTGGTTAACAAAATATTAGAAGTCGTTTTCTCTACTTAGGGTAACGGAACCCTTTACATTTGCTACTCTCGAAATTGAGGTGCAAGACTATTTCGCTAATCGAGCATTTGTTTTCTAAGAATACAGATGTGTAAACCAATAATCTGATAGCTCAAAGAAAAACTCTAGTAAACATACTAAAAATTCTGTCTTCAGTTAGTATTATTATAACATATACATTTTAAGTGTAAAAATGTTATTATTTTTCATTGACCTAGTGAGGGAATCGATAGGAAAGCCAATAAAAAAAAAACTTTGCCATCGTACAACATGATCTAGTTAACTTTTTGATAATTAATATTTTTATTTATTTTAGTTCTCTATGTGATATGGTCAATAATTATTTTACTACTATGGAATGTTCTTCCGCAGGATTAAGACGACCTATGTCATTGTAATTTGACTTCTGTTCCCGGGGCATATGTCTCATCGTGTGGGAGGATTCAAATGCCGTAGTGGCATCACGTTACATTATGATTAATTCCAGGGCAGGAAATGACTCACCACAATAAGTCTATAATTAAAGGTTTAATAACGTAATCAGCTAGTTACAGAGCAACTGCGAATGTGTCTAATAATTAAGATAGTAACCCGTACCTGTCATTCCTTGATTGCTTATTTCACCCCGCGTCTAACTATTGGTATCCTGGTAATCCCACGTGTTATTAGATAAGGGTGCTGTTGTATAACTGGAATTAATAGTGGGCTTTTTATAACGTATTTGATTATTTAACTTTGGTTTATTTAGATTAAACAAAAATTAAACATTTGAACACAGCCATATAATTTACCACATTTAAAATAGGATGTTTCAACTTCTGTTACATTTGATTAACAATCAGTCCCATTTTAATTTTTTTTACATTTATACGGTCCATGTTAAACGCTGAGAATCGGTATAGCCTTGTACACTTAATGATTTGGGTCCATCGGAAAATGGTTTGTGTATCATCGGCTTGACAAAAAAACCTTGGCCCTAATTCAACAAATGACCTATATCATTTTTAAAGAAATGCTATGAGTATGAAATATAATTGGGCCATTTAATCACCATTAACAGCATAATATTTATACTCCATATTTGTTTTCTGTCAATTGGTACCCTTTTCATGGAAAAACACCAGGTTGGCTTCCCAATCTGAAGAGGGCTTTAACTTTTTAATAGCTATGGTTCGTGCTAAAATTTAGACCAAAAAGTTTGAACCTCTGCAGTTGAAACTGAAAGGATCTATGGAAATATTGAGATGCATTTTATTATACAATTCTTTATTTTGTAAAGAAATGAGATAGGTTCTCGTGCTGCTTAAGCGACAATTAGTTCCTTTTTTTGGTTCTCGTGGCACCTCAGTGTACCATGCGGAATGAGGTTTTTGGTAATGTTTTGTATGGAGGGACCCTGGTGTACTGGGCACTCGAAGTTTTGTCAGGGTTGCCACCACCTTATGTCTCTTTCCTACTTCGCATCATTGTTTCATTATATATTTTTTGTTTATTTCAGAGTGATTCGGTGAGCTACTTCTTTGAGGAGATAGAGAGAATTGCCAGACCTGATTACATTCCTACCAACCAAGATATCTTGCACTGTCGCAAGGCCACCAAGGGCATCTCGGAGTTCATCATCCACATCAACAGCGTTCCCTTTGTGTTTGTGGACGTGGGGGGGCAGAGGACCCAGCGGGAGAAGTGGACGCTGTGCTTTAATTCTGTCACTTCAATTTTATTTCTGGTTTCTTCCTCTGAATTTGACCAAGTTTTATCAGAAGATAGGTGAGCAATAACTTTATTTTTACAACCGTCGGTGAGGTTTTTGTAAAGGATTCCATTAATATTATTAGATAAATTGTCCAAGATGCAGGCAGACAATAAATAGTATTGGGTGTTCGCAGTTAGTATTTATCTAATCTAGGTCAATGCAATTATTCAGCTTGCGACATCATTTCTATCATGATCTCTGCGGTTTTTTGGGGTGTTGGGTCGTGTTGCGTCCTCGGTTGGCCTATGTGACTATTTCATTTTTATTGCCAGCACCCCGGGCGTAAATGTACCCATACATTACCTGCCTTACCAGACAATGTCCGTTGTGAGCTGGCCGTATTAACCTTAATGGATCCACCTTCTTTCTGTGAATATTAAAATATGTATAGTGAATTTGTGACTTATTTTGCATATAATATTTCTCTTCAAGGAGATGTTCGTTTTCATAGTTATCGATCATGTCTTTCCCATTATGATAAGAACTATTCACTATGGAAGCATTGAATCAGTTAAAGACAGGAAAACACGCACAGCACTGTATATCTAAATGTCCATAGTTCATATTATTATAATACACATTCTGATACCACTATTATTTCTTGCTTATGCAATTGTCAAGGATTTTAGCATGAATTATTTCATGTGGAAAAGTGCTTATCTATAGTTAATGTTATCTTGGTAAAGTGCAGTGTTAATGATTTTGAAAGTATTTTCTGATGTCACTAATAATTTGTCACGCTTGTTTGCTTTACTAATGTTGTGTATGTAGGTACTTGATTCGTATTTCTTTATGAAGAATGTTTTTATCCATACATATAATTTATGATAAAAGTATATAGGTTTATGTGTGTGGAATTTTAAAAGTAAACTTTTTTGTAGATACATTTCAAACATAATATTTTTTTTTTCCACTTTTCTTCAAGTTGTATTTAATATTCTAATCTAAATATTAGCATTTCTTGTGAGTATATGTAAATTTGCTGTCTCCTACGCATCTCTTGTAGATTGTAATTCCCTGAATAGATTTGTTCATTTAACTGGGACTTCCTCGTTAAAGTCCGTATTCTTATTCCGAGAGCATTGTTCCATTGTTCCAACATAGGCTTCAAAATCCCAGCAAATATGACTCCCCCCCCGCTTCCCCATTTTCGTACTTTGAGTATTGGATAATTTATTCATGAAAAATATGTGTTTTATGTTTTTCTCGGGAATCCAAACCACAACCCCCACACTCAAAAGTGTAATATTATGAATAACATTAAACAATGAAATTACAAAGTAATTTTTAATTCATTTATTAAACAATGAAAGTCAAGTGTGAATAGCATTATACCACCAATGTCA
Source organism: Halesus radiatus (assembly GCA_022606495.2). Lineage (NCBI taxonomy): Eukaryota > Metazoa > Arthropoda > Insecta > Trichoptera > Limnephilidae > Halesus > Halesus radiatus. The sequence continues at coordinate 153,911 of JAHDVE020001200.1, forward strand.
AGTATGCATTGCATTGTGTCATGCATGTGGAGTCTTGCAGCATTACACAACGATTGTAAAGTGTACATAGCATTACACTATGATCGTGAAATGTGCATAGCATTATACTGCTGTGGAAAGTAAAAACACATTATCTTTCTTGAGAGTCAATCAAGTCAATCGAATCAAGGAAGATATTGTTTTTTTGCTTACAACGGCAGTGGTATATACCATGACCATTAAGTGTGCATAGCATTTCACATTAATGTGAAGTGTGCATAACATTATACCGTGAATGTGAAGTGTGATTCCACGGCCGTGAAGTATGCAAAACCCTACACAATGAATATAATGTTATGCAGACTTTACATTCATCACGGGGAATTGTCCAAAACATTACACCATGAGTGTGAAGTGTGATACCACGGCCGTGAAGTATGCAAAACCCTACACAATGAATATAATGTTATGCACACTTTACATTCATCACGGGGAATTGTCCAAAACATTACACCATGAATGTGAAGTGTGATTCCACGGCCGTGAAGTATGCAAAACCCTACACAGTGAATATAATGTTATGCACACTTTACATTCATCACGGGGAATAGTCCAAAACATTACACCATGAATGTGCATAATATTAAACCATAAAATTTGTCAAATTAATTATTTATTCTTCTAATGCAAGTTAATTATTTTATGTTTCAGAGTAACCAATCGACTTTTAGAAGCCAAAAACATATTTGACACCATAGTGAATCATGTAAATTTTCAAGGAATATCAATAATATTATTTTTAAACAAATCGGACCTCTTGGAGAAGAAGGTGGCGAACCCGGAGACAGACATTCGCTGGTACTACCCCGAATACAAGGGGGACCCCCACTCACTAGTGCAGGTGCAGGCCTTTGTTCTGGACATGTTCGCCAACGTGAGGCGGGAACCCAAGAACACCCTCTACCACCACTTCACCACTGCCATTGACACGCACAATATCGAAGTTGTGTTCAACTCCGTCAAGGACACCATCCTCAACCGCAACCTGCATTCTCTGATGCTTCAATAATACCGAAATATATATTGTCTCATTGGCTTAATGTCTTTTCCTAGAATATAGTGTTTTGACCATTTACAAACTTTATTGCTCCTTTATTTGTGCAACATCATATCTGTTCTCATTATGTTGCCTGATTTGTGAGTAATTAAGTTCAAGCCTGGATTACTGTCTAGCAAACTATGTTTACAATATAATCCCAATAAATGCAAGGGTTTTTAGCATGATGCAATCTTCGTAATTTAGTTTTTGAATGGAACTGAGTATAGTATTGCTGTAACCCTGCGATTTTGCTAATGGTTTTTTCCCAGGTGACTACACTGGCTACTATAAGCTGCAGAGGCTGAAGTTATTTAATAACTCTGCTGTCATAAGAAAGAACCACATATATATATATATATATATATATATGCAATTTTAGATATTTTTACATTAGTGTTTCCATAGCGTTTTTGACACCAAATAAACCTATTTGTCATTTATGACAGTTTTTTAAAACCACCGTAAATGATATGTGGTTTTACTAATGAATTGGGCATACTTAATTGGTCAAAAACGCAATGGAAATACCGATGTAAAAATATCTAAAATTGCATATACAAATGTGGTTCTTTTTTATGACGGCAGAACTGTCATCATTGAAGTTTCAAATTTGGTCATCGGCTGATTTTAATATTATTTCTGTTTGATAGGAAGCAAAGATGTATAATTATATCTTTTTGGCGCTTCAACTCTTTGTTTGCTTGAAAATCCACGCTTAAAACTTTATCATTGTGTATAGTCAATGTTTAAATATCGAGTCAACAAATGACAGCGTTATTGTAGTAAGATGTAGCGATAACGAAGAGTGCGAATGGCCAAGTGCCGACGCCCATGCCAAAATGTCGAGCCAAACATTTTTCTTTCCGTATGGACAGATTAGGAATTTGTAGCAAAGTTTCTGAAATATCCTTCAAAGAACTTTATCACATTCATACGTAGGATCATTAATCTAAATAGGATTGAAGTTGTATAAAAACTCAATGCAAAGTGCGTCAGTCGAGTTCTCAAAAATATAGTTAATTTAATTATTATTTCTAGGTACAAGATTATTGTTTCTAAGGAATAATGTGGCATTTTGCAGATATTATTTATTGCTGGGAAAGGCTATTGACTTCTTTGTTGGCTACCTAATTGGGATGGTCTGAGAGGGCTACACAGTGTGATTGTATAAAAGGTTGTTATTTTCTACATTCATTTTAGTTGTGCGAATGATAACGGATGGAACAAGGAACATGTGATTATCTTTAAGTTTAAGGGGTTATTGTAGACCCATTTATGTATGTATGTAAATATTTTATAGTCTATTTAGCCAATTAGTCTATTTAAACAATAAATGAGGCACATTTTCTTTTTTCTATACAATAAAGTCTATTTTTTGTGTATCTTGATGATACTTTTCTATACATTCTAAGTGTTTTTTTTTCCTTTTATTTGATAGTATTGAATATTATTTAAGACTTAAACGAGTCATCTTTTACACAGAGCTAAAACAACAATAGGCAATGTCTTTATTCTTGTCTTAAAATATATTACACCTGATGGAACTTGACAGGGCTCCAGTCCTGATATGAAACTGCCATAAGATAAGATGTAATTACTTTGTTGCCCTGGCATTGAACTGTCACAAGTTAAGATTTGTATATAAAAATAGACATGAAATAATCGATTATGTTGTAAATGCATTATCAGTTTGGGACATATGCTATTTGCATCCAATTTGCCCTTGATAACTGAGCCCCTGTCAACAATAGATTTTGATATGAATAAGGAATTGCAACTGGGTTGCACACTTATTGCCTCAAACCTAGTCCATCGAAAACATACATTTTGCGCACAACAATAAATGTCCATTTAGCCTTAGAATTGGGATGCGTCTTTCAGTTACTTAGACGTTCGAGGTTTTATTTGAGGTTTTATTAAAGGTTGAAGGTGAGAGGTTTCAGGGGATAGAGGAGTGAGAGAAGAGCTCGCATAGGTGAGAATTTGTCCTTAAGTGTAGAAATGCCGCCTTTTTAATGTGCCTTTTGTTGTAGAAATTTAAAGTTATGTAAAATTATTGTTTTACAGTTATTGCATTTTATCAATTTGAAATATTCAACAGAGAAACTATAATACAACGCGTAACTCTAAAATGTATTGATAGAATTATTTACAAGCAATCCGAGACTTATTTGCCTAAAAGTCTGTTATAATGTATTTTTTAACAACACAGTAATGATTGCGTATTTAGATAAGCAAACGGCGAGGGAATTCTTTGGGATAAAGGAATGACTTACCTAATCTAATTTTTTGATATTATCTGTATGAAACTGTAATGCATTTTGCCAGCAAAGTGCGAGAATGTGATAGCACTGGATAGTGCTGTGGAATGAATCTGTAATAATTTTGCTGCTATGTGAACAATTTTTGATCCAGAACGTGAATCTCATTTTGGTGTAAGAATTTTTTTACTATGTCCGAGTTGTGCAAATAATTTTTTTTGATAACTCTATTTTGTATAAGATCGGAAAAATATTTATGTTTCTTTTTTCAAACAAAAATGTCCCGCGTACATTTCAATATATATTGTATAATTTAATAGTGTGCCTTTAATCTAAAATTTTTAATATACATAATTGATGTAATTTGTTTTTACCTTCGAGGCTCCATTGTCCAATTAGTTTCATTACATAAAAAAGGACATAAAATTTTTGGGTTCTAGGCTATTATTTATTGAGTTAACTATGATTTAATGATTGTTTAATGCATTTGCGTGTAATTGAATAAGTCGAATCATTCATTCCATGTTTATTCTACGTAATAAGCTCAGATTTTATTTGATTATACTGCATTAAATGCTTTTTGTATGTAGATAGCTTAAACACTGTTAATGTTATGTAAATATGCAAATATTAAATTATTTTTATTTTGCAATAAGATTCATTAAAGTTTATCTAAAAGTATAACATATTTGTGTACACTTGAAAATAATCTATTAGTATTGCACAATTGAGAATGATTTGGCGAACTTCAGAACATTATTGATTCTCCACTTGACATGCAGACATAATGTTTACATATTTAGGTGTTGGGTTTGATTCCCGTTGCAGTGCAAAAATATATTGACTTGGATTTTTGTTCATTTCAAATATTAAATCGTTGAACCAAAAAAAGGAAGGACAATTAACATCCCTTCCTACCCACCTCCCGGTCTCCCACCCTGCGCAACTTCAGTCTCGGTCTATTGTTGGCCCAGTGACTTGTCACAGGCCATCGCAGACTAAGCTGAAAGGAAAGTGGAATAGTTGCTTACCATTTTATCAAGCTACACAAGATCACTTAACATTATAAATATAGTTATTATTTTGATGCTGTTCAGATTATTCAAAATATTATTTTGTATAACATCAAACGAATTTAGAACCATTCAATTCATATTTTAATATAATCTCTTGGAAAAATTAGTTCTGAATGTTATTATTAATATTATTATTATGATCTGTAAATTATTCTATAAACACGTATTTTGTATGAACTGTTTCAGTTGCATAAACTATACATGTATTGTACCTATGTTTAATCTAATAGTAAGTATATCAGTATATAATTTAAAAAGTAAGCATTTTTTATAATAGTATTTTAAAGTATGTATTTGTTAATAAATGTGAAGGATTAAACTCGAGCAAGAAATTATACGAATTTCTTTGCACAAGAAAAGCTTAAATTGAATGAAATACAGGGGATGAAGTTTCGGTGTAACTGCCATTGTCGGCAAAACACCCCCTTCAACTTGATAAATTAATAAATCAATTTTCTCAAAGTTCCGGTTTTCAAACATGTACAAATATATTTATTATTCCCCGCTATTTTCAGATTTACTTTCTTTTTGGAGTAATTGATTTATGGAGTTACATAATTTGATATTTATTGAAATGAATGTGGGGTAATCGTGATGTATTTTTGAACCTCACCAAAGAGTTTTGAAAGGTTATTGCTTGAAGAAATAGTGTTTCTGGCACTGAATTAATTATTAATTATTCAACTTGATAAATATTATTATTGGTTGTGCCATAAAACTTCTTTATGTTTGTTTGGGCTCACGAAGTTATTTTAACTTTATTTTTAGTGAATTCTCTGCTGAAGTCGTACAACATAAGAAACCAAATACACTTAGATCTGTAAATACATTAACTACTATTTATCAATGCGTCTTTAATAATGATGTTACAAAATAACATATTCCATTTGGGTGATATTACTTGATTGTACAAAATAATCTTACTAATGAATAATACAATACACATTTGTGTTCTGCTCCGCCGTAAATTCACATGTATATATAAACCCGGAGGACCTAATTCTTGAACCTTTCAAAACGACTGTGTTCTTAATTTAAATAAAACCCCTCTCCTGCCAAGTACAGGCAGTCTTTTAATTTTGTCTTCTTAATTTTCTCAGCAAAAGTATAATGCTCATTGAATGACTTTGTGTACCTTTACAGTGAAATTCTCTTATTAGGGGTAGAAACTTATGTGGGAAATCCTTTTACTCGGGTACCAAATTAGACCATTTATTTAATGGATGGGACCTTTCACCTTTTCAAGGTCCCGAATAGCTATTGTGAAATCTTCTGCAGGTTTTACTGTATCCATTGTTTTTTCCTTTGAGTTCAAATAGTCAAATGATTATAATTTATTTTTGTATTATAACTCTGGGTAAATAAAGTTTTATGCAGTGTCAAATTTTCAAATCTATCGCATTGTAATAAACCTGCTCTCTAAATCATTCTAGTGCCATGGGGTAACCCAATATCACCCTTATTTATTATTTTTCGTGCATATTATAATCTAACTTCTTCTTTAGCACCGTAGAATCATTTTTTCTTGATCAAGCAGACCAGAGGGAATACTCAAACTCAACAGTGAGCTCCCCGAGGTGTGTGTGGGACAAAACACATTTGTTTAATATGTTGTCTCGAACCATACATTTTGATAATAATTCCGCGCAATTTTTTTTACACAAGTGATGACGCCCTCAATAAATCTTTTATATGAAGTTATGTACTGTTAACATATTTTGTAAAATATCAAATATTTGTAAATAAACTTTCAATATTTTTATAATATACATACATTACCACAATATGAATAAATTTGTTTCATTATTTAAAAAATAGCTAATTCTTTCGCTTTTTAATAAACTTGGCTTAGTAAAATTTCTAGTATAGATTTCAGAAAGCCTAAGCTATCGTGTAATATATTAATCATTTTTAAATTAAAGTTAGTATGTATCTCTAATATGTCCATCTTTCCGATTTTCAGGACAAATTTGAAAAAAAAAAATTGAACTTTTTGCATATTACTTTTTTTTAGTTCTCTCGACCCCCATACTAGGCTCATGCCCGTATCATGGAGGTCGTAAATAAATCATAATATAATATGTAGAAAATAATATATACGAGTAAAAATCACAATAGACATAAAAATAACACCGAAGAGTTAGTGATAAGAGATGAAAAAGATATTTTTTTTAAATTTCGACCGGTCAGTGCCTGAGTTGGCATCGCGTCTGGGTCTCATCCAGGCGTCGTGAGTTCAATTTATCGGCTGGCTGAGCACTCCATCATAACACATACTGTGATGGTAGTAGGAGATTTTCAAATATTGTCAGGTTATTCGTCTAGAAAATAAATAAATTATAGAACAAAAAAAGCATATATTTATATCATATTAAAAAAGTAAGTTTAAAATACATAAGTATGTATTATATTAAATAAGAAGAAAAAGAAAAACACCAAATTGTTAAATTAATAATGCTAGTTAAAAAGTACATATATATTTATTTCACATTAAAAAAAAGTAAGATCAGAATACATAAGTATGTACTGTATTAAATAAGAAGAAAAAGAAAAACACTAAATTGTTAAATTAATAATGCTAGTTAAAAAGTACATATATATTTATTTCACATTAAAAAAAAGTAAGATCAGAATACATAAGTATGTACTGTATTATAAGAAGAAAAAGAAAAACACTAAATTGTTAAATTAATAATGCTAGTTAAAAAGTAGATATATATTTATTTCACATTAAAAAAGTAAGATCAAAATACATAAAAGGGGGAGAGGGACGTCGGAGAGTTATTATTTATTAATTCAAAATTCAAATGGTGCGCAAGTGGTGCAAAGAATTCAAAGAAGGGCGCCAGTATTGCCGCTTCCACTTTCGCAACCGTTGACCGATGGCCGTCCGGACTGCTGTTCATCATGGACGTCTGTGCGCCCTTCTTTGAATTATTTGCACTACTTGCGCACGATTTGAACACTCATGAACATTTCTCCATACACTTCTGTCAGTTGAGAATGAATTTCCGTCGCCGAATAGCCTTTGGCACACAAAAAACGAATCACGGAGCGTACTTCACACCTGGATGCGATCGGGAGCTCCATTATTTGCGGCTGCCAAACCGACACTGAGCGTCGCAGCGAGTTCGGCCGGATAGGGATGTGGAGGGGGAAGACGAAGCTACGATCCAGAATAATTTTTTTATTTTTTATTTCCCTCTTTAAAAAAAAAAATAGAGAAACTTATTTTACGGACAACCCTCGTATTATTACACAAAAGCATTGTTTACTTTTATTTTTTTTGTAATGCGGATTACAAATTTTTGGTTACGTTTATTTACAAAAACGCAACGACAAATTATTAAACATACTTTTCTCCACTTTAAAAATCATATTCGTATTTTAATATTTTCTAAAACATACAATGGAACGGTCAGAAAAAAGGAATATTTCTGATTGGATTTTGATAAATGCTAAGCCTATGTAAATTTATAAAATATTTAATAAATATTTTTCTATTTAAAAACATTATGTTTATCGAATTGCGTAATAATACTATCATTATTTTGAATTAATATATAATAGCTCCGACGTCCCTCTCCCCGTTGAAAAAGAAAAACACTAAATCGCCAAATTAATAATGCTACGTAATCATGGTGCCTACCTAAGTAGAGACTAATATGTTTATGGTCACTTGTCATTGAATTAAATTATATGAGAAAATGGAAAAGGATAGATATTTTTTTCGTATTTTTTTAACAGCTTTAGGAACTCATATATAGTCTAAAAAGTTAATCTTACTCTAGCGATTTTAAAAGTAGGTAGTTTTTCCATTTAAGAAATTCGCATTCGGGAATTAAAAGAAATCATCAAATGATCTGGAAATATCGGAGATGACGCAAACATTTTTCGTTATTTCTCAAAGAGACTTTTGTTATTATTTTTAACAAAAAGTATTTTTTTTTTAAATGAAACATGCATGGTGGCTGAATAAGAGCTTTTTCAATTTTTTTTCCAAAGTGTTGAACATTGATATAAATATCAATAAAAAACCGTTCGGAAACAAGGTAGGTACTGAACGCCACTGTTATAATTTAAGGCGGTTCCTACCCATATTTCGTAAAAGTAACTTTTCCTTATTCGGTAGGTAATTTAGTAACGTGCTAACGACAATAACAACCATATTTACTAATTAAATCTAAGGATTAATGAATCCAATGTCTATGTTGTTTTTACGGAAGTAGTTCGGCTGTACCCTAGTAGGTATTTATTATAAGCTGTAAAGTTTGCGGAAAATTTGCAGTGGCGCGTTCGCAAACGGGCTGACGATAAATTAGATTTAGGTACAAAAACCTTTCGCAACTTCTGTGTAACTCAAACAATCATGTTAGAAAGCATAACAATCATATATTATGTTATGTTGGTGGGGTGCCTACTTAATACTCTGAAAATATTTGCGGACTGAAGTGTTGTGTGTAGAAAGGGACACCATTTTACTTAATCCATTAATATATTTTAGTAGGGGAACTATTAATACTTCCAGTATTCAGAATAAAACTTAGATCAACCAAACAGCATCCCCAAAGATGACATAGGCCCGGAGGGAAATAATTTTTAATCAGGGCCTCGTGGAGTAATTTTTTTTCTTCAAATATGAACTAAACACGTTATTTTTAAAACTTTGCCGTTATTCTTTATGCTGCTCCAAGAAAGGAACTCCAGTGAAAAATATTATGGCTCAAAAATATATACATAGGTATAGGTATACATATAGATCAGCAAGCGCCGATTCTGAATATGTAAGTTTTATTATATATAATAAAATAATTTATTATTTATACGAAGAATTTATAAATCAATATTTAAAATGAAAAAAACCCGTCATCATCAAAAATCAAATCATCAAAACGCCCCATCTGGTTGGCACCATTTCTTTCTCGAAATCTGACATCACACAGAGGTTCTGGTGTTTCATTTGTAATATTTGTATGAAGATTTTTATTTGTCAATTTTGTTTTGTATAGTTTTGGCGAAATTTTAACATAATTAGGATGACTTTAAGCTCTATAATTATTGTTCAATATAAAAAAAAAAACTATTGATTATATTCATAGACAAACTTAAACCAATCATTGTAAATGATGTTATTATCCGTTGAGTTAAAGTTTATAAATAGGTAGGTACGTAATTTTATTAATTATGTTTAGTTACGGTTTACTATGAATATAATATGCACGGTAAAAATAATTCTTGTTTTGACATAACCTGAAAAACGAGGTTCGGGATGTTAGAAACACGGAAAAAATTCATGAAAGTACGGCTATGGTTGCATTTTCACGCTTTAGTATTTTCCTCAGGGACTTTCGTGTGAAGACACTGCAAAAACAATAGTCACGAGCAGGGCCGGTCCTGTGCTGGCACAATTGGAGCAGTCTGCTCCAGGCGGCCGTTTGCCAAGGCGCTGGATAGTATCAAATTTATTTATTTAAATAAAAAAAGTTACATTGTTTGTAATATTGTATTATTTCCAATAAGTTAAAAAAAACTCGCCCAGCTCCAGCACCCAGCGTCCAGTGACTAAACAATAAATAGAAAAAATCTATATACCTACTTGGATGACGGCTGGACCCGTAAAACTCGACTAAAGATCATTGTTCTATTATAGTACGGGTAATTTAGACTCAAAAAGCATGAAATAAATGACATAATTGGTACATTCATGAAAAGTTGGTTATATTTCTTGGCAGCAGAAATGAAAATCCGCAAAATCCGTACATTATTGTTTTTCTACGTTTATTATTTGTCTATTCTTGTCATTATTTCTTGTGTATCCTGATGAAGGAAGCTTCGTTTCTTAAACATGTTGATATTTATATATTAAGCAGTGGTGGACAGAACATGTGAAAAATTATACCATTTTTTAGCTTTTTCAATTAAACAAGCATATTGTGGACATTTTCCTTTTTTTACGGTATTTTTTGGTCATATATTTTGCCATTGTTAGTGCACGCTTGGATGCATAATTAGGCGATTTTTAATGCAATAATCCGATGTCTAATGATTAATATGAAATGAGAGTAGACACCAATATCAATTTCAGCTTTATTTGCAGATGCTCCGGGAGTTTTTCCCTTCAAATTAACTTGTGGATTGTTTTTAGAGGATAAACAGACCGAATTCGCTTTCTTTCCTTGTTTTTTTTTTTGCGAATAAGGGATGATGAAGTTGTTTCCGTTTCCGCTATCCGCCGTAAATATTTATCCCTGTATTAGAAAAAAAATGAATGATTAATGCATCCCCAGCACGGGAAATCCCAGTGAGGATATCATTATTTGTTATTTTGTTATAAATAAAGAAGATAATAAAACATCATTATTAATGAATTCATAAACAACTTTAATTTGTAATTTCTTCAAACGATTGTTATTAACTTTGTGGCGTAATTATTAATAAATGAATTAAAAATGTACATTTCTTATTCACCACTTTATTAATATACACAGACATGTTTCGAAAGCGATGCTTTCTTCATCAGGAATATATAGAATACTACAAATAGTAATACCAAGACAAACGATAAAAATTAGGACACAATAATGTAAGAATAGACAAATTATAAACATAAACAAAAAATTATAAAATCAGAATGTATAAAAGTATTGAGTATTAATTTGTACTGATTGTAACTATTCTTACATAGGAAAGACTTTTAGAAATTTCAGTATTAGAGTTAAGGAACACCTAAAGTGTTTAAATGATAACAACTATTCGGAATTAGCAAATCATATTTTAGAAAACAACGATAAAGGTTTTAAAAAATAACATAAAAATACAATCAGTTTACAATTAAATAATTTTAAAATTTTATAAATCAGAAAAAGCGTTAATAGTGAATTAAATTTAATAAATAATCAAATATAAAAAAAATAGTTATCTACTGAATTTATTTTCATATTAATATTAATAAAAAAAATAATTTCTTTTTTAATTTCTAATGTAAATTTGTTATTCAAGGTTTTAAAACATTTTTTTTTGTAATAATTTTTTATTAACATTTTTGATTAATTACTTACCTACTATAAACAATTTTTGTTTATGTTTATAATTTATCTATTGTGTTCTAATTTTCTATTATTTGTCTATACTTGAGATAATTATTTTTAGTATTACTCCTGATGAAGAAAGCATCGCTTTAGAAACATGTAGATATCTGTGTATATTAATAAAGTGATGAATACAAAAAATATATTTTTATTAATTTATTAATTTTAATTTGCATTAGTACACACATTTTACATAGATAGGTAATTATGATCAAAATTAAAGGGAAGAGAATGAAGGAAGAGGAAGTTTGGGGAGTACCTGGCTAGTCATATCTGGTCACTAAAGCCTAGCTGAAGGCATTAAAGGAACTTTTCGATCCTGAATGGCGGTCTTTCACGGGGGCGATACTATTAATTTTTAAGTATTAGGTTCTATATGATTTTAGACTGCCAAACAAAGCATATTCCCGTATTATGGCAGTCGATACATACGAGTATATACACATACACACATACACAAATAAAAACATATATAATATGTATATATTAAGATAACAGAGCAATTAATATTCTGAAAAATTAAAAATTGGTTATACACTTAAAACCGAGTTTTGAACCACCGAACTCTGGGTACAGATCTAATGACGGCAGCCTACCGGTAAACATCAGAACAATTGAAGATGACAAATGCCGAGTAAGAGCAACTACATGTAAAAATAACAAAATTATAAAAGTTTCTTCTAAATTTGTACACATACATATATATACATATATGTTTTTTAAAGTTCCCATTTTCTTAAACCGAATTAATTATATGGTGCTCACATTGCTCACACCTCTTTTAAAGGCAAGCATCTGTTTCTGTAGAAGATAAATAAAAAAGGTGAATACAATTTTTATAATTATTGGTAAGAAACATGCTCTGTAAACTGATTATTGGTTAATAAAAAAATATGTAAAAAAAATTCAGCTTACTGCCGCGAAAGGGCATCAATCTGTTGTGCAGAGTGCGATATTATCAACACTTGAATAATATATGAATCATAAAAAGTCTGTTCCCTAAAGGTCTATTCCCATCTACCAGCATCGCACAGTACAGAACAGTACAGTGCAGGCACAGCAAAAAACGCGGGTATTCCATTCACATTGATGGATTGATTGAATCGGTCAGGGAAAATAGATTATAAAATAATAATAAATATGGGAATCGGATTATATATTCTAATCCTCAAACATGCTGTGGCGGACGCCAATGCTCAGTTCAGTTGACAGCCGTACTCGCGTCTGCTGTATCTGTGCTGTAAATATTAATAAATTAATAAATGAATTAAAAAATATACTTAGAATTCACCACTTTATAAATATACATTGATATCTGCATGTTTCGAAAGCGGTGCTTTCATCGTATTCATATATTCCTGACGATGAAAGCATCGCTTTCGAAACATTTTTTTTAAATTTTTTTTGTATGTCTACCGCACAAGAGTCCCTAACTGCTCCCAACCGTCTGGAGCCAGTGAGACTATGGCATTCCCAATTGGGGAATGTTGTGAGGCTGGAGGTATTAGGGAGGGCAAGGAGAAGGGGGAGAGGAAGGGGGAGGTGGGGAAATACCTGGCTATTCAGATCTGGTCACCAAACACGGCTATAAGCCATTTCAAGCAACGTTTCAATTCTGAATGGTGGTCTTTCACCAGGGCGATACTGAGAGTATCTTCCACTCTGGAACGTGCGCAAATATACTATATATTATTTTTAAATGAATTAATTGTGAAACAACACAAATTAATTAAATAAAAGTTACTTGCGCACGCCGGGATTTAAACCCGCGACCTTCGGATTCGTAGTCGAGAGCCTTACCCCTCGACCATGGAGGCCGCAAACATGTAGATATCAATGTATATTTATAAAGTGGTGAATACTTAGTAAGTTTTCAAATTCATTTATTAACAACGATGCCACAAAGTGAATACCAATCGTTTGAAGAAATTATATATTAATAAATTAGTTACACAATTCGACTGTTTTTTTTTTCATTTTTACGACCGCGATTTTGGCCGTTTTTTGGATTTTGAAGAAGGACAAGCTTAGTGCGATTAGGTATAAAATTTTTGAGAAAGTTCGTATTAAGGGAAAAGTAGCAGTAGTAATGTACTAGAACCTACTTTCTGCACTGGGCGAAGAATTTTCGTCCAAAGTCCGCCCTACTTGCTCCAAAGCAGAAGATCTACAGAAACCCGCATAAGTCGAGTTAACGAGACAGAGGTGTCGAAAACAAGAGTGGCGAGGAGCTACATCGCCAATCTTGCTTACATTATTTGATGAGTTTGTAAGCAAAACATGTCTGGAATTAAGCATAATACGTATATTTAGATTACGCACGTAAAAATAAACAATAAACTTGTATAGCACAAGTTTACAATTTCAACGACAGATTTACCGAGTATTATAAATTTTGAACAAAGGGTTCCAGGAAACGCGCTGAATTATGTCACTAACTACACCTGTTCATTAATTTCAACGAAGTCATTAATATTTTAATTATCTCAATAAATCGAAAGTCAGGTAGAGTCAGCGCGCTTTTATAATATCCTCGGGTATGGAATGGTTCATATTTTCCCTGCTTCTAACAAACCAAATTTATTTTCGGGTGCCAAATTGAAAAATAAAATTAAAATAATTATAAACTCTGACACACTTGCACGTGTGTAAAGACAGAGGTTTCATAGTAGTATAATTGATAACCTTATAATCTTGCATTCACTCTACCTTCCAGTTTTTGATCCGTAGCCATAATAAATATTTATTTAAAGGATTATTTGTTGATGTTGAAGTTTGAGGATCTGACTACTGATGAAAAGTCGTAATCTTTTGACGCATATTTTCTGTTTTCCAAGGCCCTATAACTTTCTCCATGACAGTTGAGGTTACCCACCACTTTCCCACCCCGGTGTAAGTAACTTATGGTTACTCCTTCAGGGTGCACGTCAAGGACTCAAATTTTTTGGTTGAAAGAAGCTAAGGTTATAAATGATTCTAAACCCTCAAGTGTCCCTGCATAGCATTAGCTTAGAAGGAGGTTAGTAAAATTCCACAGCCCAAAATGGTTAGTACATACTCGTACGTACGGTCGACAGAAGTGGCTCTAGTAACTATAGTGGCTCTGCTCTACTCGTCCGTAGTCCGTAGATGAACATGGTGAGACGTGGAGAAATACTAACAGTAAACGGGAGAAACAAAATAGATTAAGTAAGATTACTTAGGACGAGCCGTTGCCAGGACACCACGGCAGTCCTTCTGAAGCAGTGTTAGTCGGATTCTTGTTCCCGCCACCCTTCCCAAGAGACATTGCCCCAGTCGTCAGGATATTCATAACAATTCGGATAGATCATTGATATGTAATTACTAGACATCTGATTATATTATGCATCTACATATTTGAATTATGCATATATGAGCCTTTTTTGGCTCAACAAATCAACTAATCTTACTAAACTTGTCCTTTAAAATCCAAAGACGGCCGTTAAGGTCGTAAAAATGAAGAAAAAAAAGTTAATCCAATTGTGTACCTAATTTATTAATATTTACGCGGCCCTTGGGGTAATATTTAAAGATGGCTATGTAAAAATGAGTAAATTAAAAATATAATAAGAAGACAATTTTTTGTAAATGTCTAAGTAATAAATCGAATCCAAATATTCACCTAAAATAAATAAACAAATAAAAGTCAATAAGTCCAATGTCATTGATAACACAGGTGTCATAAAAGTCTAAGTATTCAAAAAATATGATTCGCTTCTCCGAAAACCGTCAGAATGACTTGTGAAAATCCAAGGACGTATAGAAATGCCACCCTGCCATATAATGCGAATCTCACTTTAGATAATTTACGTTAAATGTCACAGCGTTAATCAAAACCAATTAAAATAAAAAGCGTCTGCCAAGCTGTTGTCACCAAAATATATCAAAACAGAACCCCAGCAAAAATTTAAAAATATCTCACCACTCTCTATCATAAGATAGTATCTAAGAAATCTATAAAAATTCAAAAATATCTCACCACTCGCTACCATAAGATAGTATCTAAGAAATCTATAAAAAATCAAAAATATCTCACCACTCGCTACCATAAGATAGTATCTAAGAAATCTATAAAAATCAAAAATATCTCACCACTCGCTACCATAAGATAGTATCTAAAAAATCTATAAAAAATCAAAAATATCTCACCACTCGCTACCATAAGATAGTATCTAAGAAATCTATAAAAATTCAAAAATATCTCACCACTCGCTACCATAAGATAGTATCTAAGAAATCTATAAAAAAGGTAATATTTCTATCGCCCAAATCTTATAGAAATAAATTGATCAAAGGAAACGGTCTAGCAGTCACTGAAATAAGAAAATGGCAAAAACAAATGAAATTCAAATTGGGGGAGTCGAAATACCGCTTGTTTTTCATTCTTGGATAATCCCCACTATTTTATAAGACTCTGGGGTGCACTGGGTGAAGCTTGTTTTCGGTTTTTGCAGGTATTATTCCGGTAGCTACCGCGCAATCTAGAATACTCAAACATGATCTTCAAAAGCGACTTACAATTGTGCCTAGAAATATTTTTTCGTTCAATGCATATTTATAATAAGTAGACATGCATATTTACAATAGGTACCTACCGTCAAGGATAGGATACATCTTTCGGAGGATGGGCAAATCTTCAGCGGGCCGGTATTATGCAGGTGCAATTGGAGCAGGTCGTTCAGAGTGATGCTTTGCTGAGGCACGCATTTGTTAAGGTCTAAATTACGAGACAAATTTCAGTTTTTTCGATACTACATTAGTATTGAGCTGAAGAATACTTCAAGCTTTTCAGAATTAAAGATTTCTAATAAATTATTATTTTTATAAACAATAATTAATAATCTAAAACACTCATCCAAATTGAAAAAACCTTCCGAGCAAAGATAAATGTCGCCGGCAGGACTCGAACCCGCACCCTTCTAATATCCGGTCAGATGCTCTACCGTTGAGCTACGTCGGCTTATCTTTTGCCAGATTAATCATGTATATACTAGTGTTCCATTCAATAATTACTGTTTTTTATTGCGGGTTCGAGTCCTGCCGGCGACATTTATCTTTGCTCGGAAGGTTTTTTCAATTTGGATGAGTGTTTTAGATTAATAATTATTGTTTATAAAAATAATAATTGTTACCCTTTGCACTATGCACAAAAATCTTGTCTTAAGTTTTAAAGAACTTTAGTTTATCAATTAATTTCTAATAAATGTTAGAGTTACAGCATTTGGAGCGTCCGAACATCTATTTTCTTGGAAACAGGCCCGTGCGCGCTATTAAGACAGCTGCCGTGTTCTATTGTTTCCCTACCGCTCCTCTCCCTGCGAGGCAGTATCGCGTAACGGTAATGTTACTTTTCAGGTTTAAAAGGTTAGGACCGAGATCACATTCAATAGAGACATTTAGTCTGAGAAAGAAAAAAAGAAATTGGTTAAACTTCAAAGCTGTTTACCGACGAATCGCCCTTTTTGACTTGTGATGGTTTTAACTCATGAACGTAGGTTCCGATCGCTTTAAAAGTTTTACAGGTGTTCTACGTCAATTACTTTTTGCGTCAACCTCGAAAAAAAAATCCAATAGAAAGAAAATGTGAAAAGGTTTTTTTTTTTAAATAATTTTATCGGTTCTATTCTATTCTATCTATTATGTAATTATAAATACATAGTATGTTCTTTACTCATCTGAGTATTTACTCAGATCGAGGATGAAATCTACCATTACCATGTGTCAAGGAAAACCATTTACTTACCAGCTAATAACTCCACAATTTGTCAATACTTCCGTAAAAAAATAATTGTTACATATTTAACGAATTGAGTAAATATTGTATACTTACATTTATTTTGGTGATATATGAGTTACTTTTTTTTTCACGGTTTCTGTAAATGTACCTTCGAAAATCGATGAAATCACCTATATAAAGCCCGAAGCTTACGAACTAACTATAACTACTTTAAGATACCTACTAAAATAAACAAATAATTATAAATATTTATAAATGTAAATAATTATTATCAAAAATCTCAAATAAAATCATATTTCATGTAAATACCTACTCTTCTTTTGCAAATAACCTTCTAATGTATACAATATCAATGACAAATAGGATTTAAACAGTAACTGCAATGTCATGCGATGTGCAGTGTTATAGTGTTTTCTAATATGTGTCCTGTGCGTGCAAAGTCATATCATCTCAGTCCAAAACATTGTAATTTAACGTTTTAATCTGGAGTGCCCTACCGGGTAAGTATATTTTCTGTATAAGTACGTAATAAGATAAACCCCAGCAAGTAGTATTTGTACAGCGCCCTTGAGGTGATTTTTCACAAAAACGGCGCTATACAAGTCATCTAAGTATCATTATTATTATTATTATTAACTACGGCTGTAGCAGTGCTCGCCTGATAACACAAGCACGGCAGAAACAAGTGCATCACAAAGCATGGAACCAAAAAGGGTGGAAGCAACGTTGGGAGGACTTCCTCCAGCAATGGACCGACAGTCTGATACTGGTGATAGTCTTTATTTTTATATATGGACTGGTTAGCAAGTTTCTGAAGGAATGTAGGTGTTCCGCTTCGGTTAACCGAGTGATTGATAGTTGAACTCATTAAGCGTCTAGAAGTTCAACTATTTGAGTGTTACACCAGTTTTAGCCTAACTAGACTAACAAGCTTCATATATTAAATAGGAGCTAACTAAGCGTGTCCAACTTGTCAGCAAATCCGAACTAATAAGTTTGTACAGCTTTTTGTACTAATTAACTTTTGACATGTAAAGTTTATATCGATACGTTATTTTTTTAAATGAGGTCGTCTTGTTATGTTTTAGATAAATTTATGTTTTTCCGAACGTTTGGAGAATTATTACATTTTATAAAAAAATAAGTTGTTCAATATTGAAAATTATCGTATCTTTGTGGAATCCATTGTAATACCACGATTAAAAAAAGTACAAATTAGATTCATTATCTACTAGTATATAAATATAAATCAACGTAAGTGTGTAACTTTGTTTGTTTGTCCTCGATGTTCTCGAAAATCACTGGACCGGTTTCGCTGAAAATAGCACAGTTTGTTTTTATTAGTGCCGGGAAGGTTTAGAACGTAGTTTGAATGAAATGCAATATGTAAAACTGTTGTAATGACGTTTTAAAATTAGTATGAAAAACGTTGAACTCGCCATATTTTATTTAGGTTAGCCCATAGATATAACACTCTGGCTAGCCACAGATTTGCATATTCAAAAGAAGAAGGTTTTTCGGGTAGAATATTTTCAAAATGGAAAACACGAGTAGGTACCTACTTATGAACTTTATGATTTAGATATATTTTTAAAAAATAAACGTTTGGAATGAAATAAAATACTCAAATGAATGTTTTTTTTTTTAATTTGGAGATGTTTACTTTCGCTGTCAAATCAATTATGGCATCCTAATGACAAGCAAGAATTCACAACTTCATAATTTATTTAAAAAAAAAATCCGGAGCAAGGCCGGGTACACATCAGCTAGTCTTTTATAAAAACAATTCCAAACTGCTAACACGAACAAATACAAACTTTTTAATGTTACACGGAATCGAAGTTTTACCACTGACCCAGATTTTATAAATTATATCCCAGCGTTGGCTTAAATTGGACCAGTCTAAAGATGCATGTAGCATAATATATTTGAACTGGACCGAAAAAAAACTTGTTTTAGGAAATAATATAATAACTGCCCTAAATTTAAATATTCGATCCTTATCAAAGTATTGGGATACTCTCCTCCTAATTATTTCTAGTTCTTTGAAAAATATTGACATTATCATGCTGTGTGAAACCTCGATAAATGTAAATAATGTGAATCAATACAAACTAACGGGTTTTAATTCATACCACTATTGCCGAAACAAAAGATCGGGTGGGGGAATTATTGTCTACGTGAAAGAACACCTTACTTTTGAACAAATAGATATAATGCCAACTCAATTCGAATGCGTTTACGGAACCATTTCTGTTAACAAACATAAACGTGTGCATTTATTAGGAATCTATAGACCTCCAAATACAAATAAAAAAATTATTTCTTGATGAACTGGAAACAATTTTGGAAAATATTGATATTAAAGAATCTATTTTGATTCTTGGTGACATGAACATAAATATTTTAAGTCAACACGACTCAACAGTAGTGCAATATGAAAATTTAATGTCTATCTTCGGTTTAGTTAGATGCATATATGATATCACACGTGAAGCAGTGTTAACTAACTATGTAACTGCAACGTGTCTAGATCATATTTATTTAAGAGAAAAAGATAACACCGAACTCAGGTCATGCGTTTGTGAAACAAGGATAGCAGATCACTACCTAACTGCCGTTTCTATTGATTTCTGTACCTGTAAAATTGACAAATCGCACCTCGAATGCCATACTGTACTATCTGAAAAAAAGGTTGATCTGCTAATCACAATGACTGATTGGAAAGAAATGCTAAATTTATCTGAACCTAATACCATGTATCAAGAAATTAAATCAATTTTTAAAAATATTTATGAAAATAGTAGCGTTACAGAAGTATTGACAAAAAATATCGCAATAACCAAAAAACCTGGATGAATGACTTGCTCATTGAAAATATACAACTACGAGATGCACTATGGAGAAAATGGAAAAACACGCCAACCAACAAAAAATATGAAAACGAATTCAAGAAATACAGAAATAAACTAAATAAGCAAATATTGTACGCAAAAAAAAATATTACAATAACAAATTTAATCACTGTTTTAAGGATATTAAAAAAACTTGGAATGAAATAAATAAAATTTTAGGAAGAAAAAATAAATCCAGCTGTGATGCAGTTGTATCTAAATATTTCTTAAAGTCTCAACCTACTAATATAGTGGCAGAAAATTTTGCTAACTTCTTTGATGAGGGAGTTAATAAGTTATTGCATGAATGTGATGTCCGAGCGTCTGACTGCGTACAGGAATATCTACCGCACTCAATGTACCTACCAAGAGCTAATACCAAGCAAATTGAATGTATTATTGTAGGTATGAAAAATTCCAAGACACCTGGCGTAGACCTAATTCGTATGTATGATTTGAAAAAACATGTCAAATTACTTAGCCCTATAATTGCTCACTTTATTAACATGATAATTGATACGAGTGAAATTCCCGAGGAACTAAAATGTAGCATTGTAAGACCTATTTTTAAAAATGGAGACCACTCTTCTATAAATAATTACAGGCCAATTTCTATATTACCTGCATTAGAAAAAATTTTAGAAAAATATGTTTCGATAAATTTAGATAAATATTTAAATAAATTGGGTATTATCGATGAATGCCAGTTTGGGTTCCAGAAAAAAAAAAGTTGTGATAAACTACTTGCAAACTTTTCCAATTATATAAATTCCCAGCTAAACTCTCAAAAACACATACTGGTACTTTTTATTGATTACTCAAAAGCTTTTGATACACTCTGCCATAAACAAATAATAAATGTACTTGATGCCATAGGAATCCGTGGTAAACTCCTTTCTTTTTTTAAAAACTATTTATCGAATAGAAAAATGAAGGTAAAGATTTTAAATGAAATGAGTAAATGTAGATATGTAAAATCAGGTGTACCACAGGGGTCAATTCTAGGTCCTAAATTGTACATTATATATGTTACTGCTATGTCCAAATTATTTAAAAAAAGCTCTTAGATTCATTTTCGCAGATGACACTGCACTTGTAGTATCAAATGAAAATCCCTTAATAGCTCTTCAAGATTTACAATTAGACTTTAATGAACTTCTCAAATGGGCGCATGATGTAGGACTAATTATTAATGTTAAGAAAACCAAATGTATGTATATAAGGTCACCGAGTGTGAAAATGTGGAATTTACCAAAACCAATTGCTCATCATTTTGAATGCATACATAAAAAAATTGAAAAAAATTGTGACTGCGACACGATCGATTTTACAAACGATTATGCTTATCTGGGATTATTAGTAGATAATAAATTTAAGTGGGACACGCAAGTGGCCAAAATATGTAACCAGCTCCGATCTATATCGAGTAGCTTCTATAAATTAAAATTTGTTTTGCCACATGGCACACTTAAACTTATATATTTTTCCATGGTAGAATCCATTCTGAGATATGGAATACGAACTTGGGGTCACACAAGCTTTACGTATATTAAGTATGTCCAAAATTTACAAACTGCGATAGTTAAAAAAATTGTCACACCAAAGATATACAGACAAAGAAAAAATTTAAAAATATTATACGGTGCTGAGGGCCTACTTCCTGTAAAAGGTCTCCTATGGTACATCACTATTATAGATAACGCGGGAGAAAGCCTATACAAAAAGCCACTGGTGCATAAACACAGCACTAGATTCACTGAAAGAAGAGGCCTAAAAATTCCAAAAATTTCAAATAAATACGGAGGTCGAACTCTTGAATACATAGTGCCAGTGATTTTCAATAAATTTAATGAAAGTTATAAATTGGAGGAAAGTGAGAGGCTTTGCGTGAAATCGATGAAGTTATGGATTTTAAATGAGCAATCTATGTATCTTTAAATTTTTTCTTTGTATCTTTAAATTGTTTCTTTGTATCTTTAAATTTTTTCTTGGTATCTTTAAATTTTATCTATGTATACTTAATGGCTAAGTTAATGTACCTATAATGTTAACGTCAAATGTAAGTACCTATTTTATTTAAGATTAATACATATTACTATTACTATTAGGACTAATTAATCTTTGTAGAACCTGCAGACAAGCTGTCATGTGACCGCTTTGCAGGACTACATATTTTGCTTCTTTCTTATTTTACCTTGTATGTATTTATGTTCTTTGGATGAATAAACAATAAAAAAAAAAAAAAAAAAGTTAAAGTTCAATAATATACGTAGAAAGATTGACGGAAAACGTACTAACGGACAGCGGGGTAATGGCGAACAGCGGGTTCTAGAAGGTTCCAATACCTCACACCCATACCCACCGGGGAATTCAAAAGCCGCTTCGCTCCTCAGTACCGAACTGCATTTCGTAGAGGAAAGTTACTCACGTCGGTGAAAGTTAGAACCTTCATATATTTTTCCATTTCGACTACTTGGAATAACAAGATTCCATTTGACACGGCAATATTATGCGATAATGAGCCTTAAAGTTTCTCTCCTTAGAGCGCATTATCACATGACATTACTGTGACAGGTGGAACCATGTTATACAAAGGGGTCGATTTGGTGGTATTTTTGTTCTTATTGTAGTATTGCGATGTTGCATTTTACAAACGTAACTATGACTTACCTACATAAGCATACAGTGTGAAACGAAATCAAAGTTTGTGGTGTGAATTCGTTATTGGTTTTTGAAGAGAACGTTGATTCGGCAATACCTCTCGCGTGCTTCGGGTAATTCCAAATGGAAGGAATTTGTTTTTCATTCAACTTTTGATTATTTAAAAAAATATATTAAAATGTGTTCTTTATCTCAAATAAGAAAATAAGATACCAAAATTTTATTACCACGATTTCTTCTTCAGTTTTTTCGGTTTTCCATTAGGTGTTCATTATTACCCCACTCTCCCCTACGTAGATACCTAAGACCGATGCCCACATGAAAATTCAGACGGAAAATAAATGCGTTTTAGTTTTTTTTTTTACGGTAACTCCACACAGGATACCCTGAAGGAAATAATTTCCCTCAAGGCCTATATCATCTTTGGGGATGCTGCGTGGAGGGTCTTTTAGAGGATAGGAAGGAGTGAACATGGGTCTTGGAGAGACCCATGTTGTAGGATGGAGGAAACACAGAGGCTGGCAGATCATTCCACAGCCGAGCTGTTGAACACAGGAAGGAGTCGTAAAAGCGACCGGTTCTTATGTGACAAATGTCTATTGTGTGCAAATGTTGGGCACGCGTTTGGCGTGTTTCCCGAGTATTCACCGGTGCCGAAGGGATCAATGACGCTAGTTCCTCAGAGCATCTTCCATTAAAATACAGGTAAAACAAGGTCAGCATTCCCACCTGACGTCTGAGCTCCAAAGATTGCAATCCGTTTGTTAAGATCGGCGAATCTATCAAACGGACCGCCCGTTTCTGCACAGAGTCGAGGGTTTTTTCAGATATTTTGGTACTCCCGACCAGAGGTGGCTGCCAAATTCTACAGTGGGGCGCACTTGCGATTTGTACAGGGTCAGCAGTTCTGTACTATAGTATTTGCGGGCTCTGTACAATACGCCCAGCTTCTGAGAGGAAAACTTTACTCTGGCTTCTATGGAGCCCCCATACCTGAGCTGGTCACTTAAGGTTGCACCAAGCATATCAAAGGAGGGCTTGTTGGGAAGATTGCATCCATTAAAGGAGACTAGATTGTCATTTCGATCCCTTTTAGAAGTAATCAGACATGATTGGGTCTTTGAGACATTAAATTCGACGAGGTTATTCTTACCCCAAAAGGAGACCCTCTCGAGGTAACCGTCCATTCTCTGCTTCAAAGCCCTCCGAGCCGTTGGAGTTTGTGTGCCCTTTGGGGGGCTTGTCAAAGAAAAATATAAAATATATAATATTAAAACAGGAAGAATCAATTAATTTATTTTATTAAACTTTCTCCAGAACATACATTTTAGCTGGCACAACAGTTTTGATGACAATATTTTGTATGACGACACAGTTTCATAGGATTATTTATAGTAGACATTGACTAGATACTATTTGTTTCAATGTAAAAATATCACATTTATCTTAAAAATATAATATTTACATTGACATTACATGACAAAATGTTTTACAAACGAATATTTTCAACATATTTTATAACAATGGACATAATTATTTTTACAGATCTATCTATTGAAAAGGCTTTAAGTATGAACTTCACAGACTACATATGTTATAGTTTGCTTTTTTATTATTAAAAAAAATGCTGTTTATAATATACTATTAGATGTTTTCAGGAAGCGGCTTTTTAAAATGTTCATAAATTAGAATTCTACTATAATTAAATAATATTAAACATGAAGCCGTACCAATCTAAGATTGTAGTTATACTTAACGTGATTATTTATACTTTATATGCATAACAATAAACGCGTAAAAAAT
Organism: Halesus radiatus; assembly: GCA_022606495.2. Classification (NCBI taxonomy): domain Eukaryota; kingdom Metazoa; phylum Arthropoda; class Insecta; order Trichoptera; family Limnephilidae; genus Halesus; species Halesus radiatus. Next base: position 178,530 of record JAHDVE020001200.1, read on the forward strand.
CTTCTTGAAGTGTAACCATTCGTAAATACCTAACTACATTTAAAAATCCATGATTTATGATGTATATGTATTTTAGTGTTCACTGTACATATTACACAGTTTAAAGTTGTAGTTAAATGACGCAGGCACCTGGCTCGCTACTATTTTGTACAAAACACACAGTTTTTTGTAAATATGGAAAAAAATCTTATTGATATTTATATATTAAACAGTGCAGTTGTAAACAAAGCATTTCTTATTAATTTTACAAAAGTTTTCAATATAAGTAAAGAAACATAGGTACTCACGCATTACCTATTCTAGAGTAAGATAGTCGTATGTCCATGTATGTAAATGATAATTCATATCTACAGTTAATAGTATGTATATACAAACACAGGAATTTTCAAAATAAGACAGACATTGAACAATTCATTATCTTTTATATTTTTTCAAGATAAAGAAAAAAATACAGAAAAGTATTTAAGAATATGAAAGCGGAAGTTGAAAAGCAGACGTTAAAATTATTACACAGGTAAAATTAAAATGATTTCATACCTAGTCGTCGTTATTAATAACTTTATCTTTGGGCTCTCAAGATAAACATTTTTAACAACAAAGTAAGTTGAGCTGGTGAGAAAAGAGGAATTAATCGTAAAAGCGTTCACATTTACAAAAATATATCCAAAGATTTATAATAAACGATAATAAAATTTCTAGTATCATCAAAATTCCTCTTAAACTAGAAACTTCTACCTAGATATATTAAATATTGAAACTAATAAACAAAATGTCATACCATGAAAACAATAACATAAGCATGTAAATATGTCATTCCATTCATTCTATAAATTCATCGATTACAAATAAATTGACTCTTATCTACAAAGGTATTCTAATAACATATGGGTAAAACTTTAAATGAAAATAAGCAAAATGTCACTTTTTTATTAATAGCAAATTTATTAGATTCACAAATGCCTTAATAAAATTCAATAGCTTGCAGCTATTCTCATTTATCACACCAAATATAATATCTCTCAAGCTCAGCTTTCTAAAATATTTTAGGATTTATACATTATCTGAAAGGTTCTATGAAATAAGCGAAAGGCACTAGTACTTAAATATATATTTTAACAGGAAACTATCGTATATCAATACAGAGACATTTATTTAATTTTACATTAACATTTTTAGGCAAAACCAAGTATTCAATTTTACGATAAGAATTATATAATTTAATGATTCCAGTGAGAATTTTGTATCCTCCGGAATTAATATGTAATTAATGGTGATTCAGTCAATGATATGAAAATCACCACATTTTTTTATAATAGTAATTTTTTTTTATGAAGGTTATTTTTCAAATTATTTTAAATTATATAGCACCGCGAATATTCTTTCTACTACCTAATTACTAGACACCACTTCAGAACGTGAAAGGGAAGGAGGCTTTGGCTTGGCTACCACGTGATTGCCACTGAAAATAAAGCCACAACGACCTCATCGGACTTTATGACCACTTGACTCAAATCGCTTGTTTTGCAAATCATTCTCCACCCAGTTCATTGTCAGAGCGGTGATTAGCGCACGCACAAATGTCGTATATTATGTATGAAAATACGGTTATTCAAATCAAATCGGGTGCCATTTCGCATGTGGCGAAGAAATGTTTTGTCTTTCCTATTACGAGAAGGTACGTGTTACCTGGGAAACATATGTTACGCGTTGGGAAAACCATTGTTGGGTATAACTTTTAACTACGCATGTTAAACAACACTTTCCCACGTGAATTCCAACATTTATTTAAAAAGTGTTATAGTTTGTGAATAATGTAAGTACCTAAACATGCTGACGTCACGCGATGTTCATAAACCAACATGTTAATCCTTCAGTCAACACATGATAATATATACATGATATAATAAGTAAAGGAGAAACGTTACTCCAAACCATTTATAACCCCGGGCAATGCCGGGCAGCTAGTATTTAATAAAAATACAAATATTTCTAATCAACTCCGATCTCTCAATCCCCAAACAACCGTGTTCAAACTGACTATTAAATATTCGTTGTGTGGAAAAATTAAATTATGCATCAAATGAAATCCTCGATGACATTTTGTCACGTCTCCCAGTCAGTCAGGAAGTTAAGTCTCGACAGAACACACAATTTATTTCTTTTTGTAAATCGTATGTCAAATGCACGATATTAATGGAATCGTACAGTCCTGTCAAGTGCAATATTTAATATGATGTCAAAGTGTTCAAACCGTGCATCAACAAGCAATATGTTTTCCGGAAAAATCTATTTGAAATGAAATCTATACCACTGAGTTGAAACGGTTCGCACTCAAAATGTACATTCATATTCCGTGTGAGAGATGTGTGAATGAAAATTCCCCCTTAGGACAGATTTTGAAGGTTTTGGTGTAAAAAATATTTATGTTGACATTTATATATTTTTTCTTTCGTTTATAGCAAGTTGCAGTGATGTAATTCTCATGACATGTCTACTAAGTTTACCATTATAACAACAGATACGATATATTTCGTATTCCTTCCCTTTCCATTCTCATCGATGGACACTCCTGGAAGAAAAATAGAGAACTTAAAAATAATCTTAAACGATTTTTCGAATTTATGAAGTCCCTGAATAATGATAAAATCTCTTGAAATCGTAAATACTTTCCCTCGTAGGTATTTCATTCTCTTCGAGTATGTACTCGACAATGAGAAAATAACAGATCAACTGGAGTGTGCGTAGTTATAATATATTACAGTACATGTATAATCTTAGGTTGAGTGTCGAAGTTGAAATTACACTTTGAAAGTTTTGTCGTTTCACTGTTTTCGTTCAAAACTTTTTAAACAGTTTAAGTTTTAGAAAAGTTCATAACTTAACCTATTGATTAGACTAATCATGATCTCCCGGTCAACTTGTAGGCCACTTTAAACAAACCATTAAAGTACACAAAATGTTTTGTTTATAAACCTACAGTGAAGAAAGTACATAAGGATCTTGCAGAAATATTGCAATTTGAAATTGCTAGTTGTATTCGTAGGATTTGTACCTCTCTGAGGCTGAAATGGCCGTTAAAGTCTCGTTAATGGATATTAAAACAGTTTATAGGGAAACATAAACTTTAACAGCATTTCGAAATTGATGCAACCTAGATAATCTTAATGACCGAAGAGGCGTCGTAGACATCTACGGCCGGTGCGTAGCCGGGGCGCAGATGTGCGAAGGCCTGAGTGATCCTGTCGCTGGCTCCACGGTGCTCGGCTAGACGTCAGCGTGCACGGGCGGGTTGCGGCGCCCGGCGGAGCGCCGGCGCTACACTTGCGTCATCTGCGTCTTGTCGCCCGTCAGCCCGTTGGCGTCCGTTTCTCCGCCGGGGGCGCCGTCGCGCAGCGGCACGGGCAGCCACCGCGCCAAGGCCTGCGGCCGGAAGAGCTGCGTGAACGTCGTGCGGAACTGCCGGCTCATGGCGCAGTATAGAATGAAGTTGATGCCCGAATTGACTAGCGCGAATGCATCCATTAGGTCGCCTGTGGAAAAAAGAAAATCTTTTGTTAGAATCACATCGGTTCAAATTAGGGTTAACAGATTTATTGAGGACATACGGTATAGAAATGTGGGACATTTTTTTAATACAGCGACACCTTTTTTATTATGGAAATGAGATACTTAACATGGATGCGGTATATACATAAAATGGCGAAGAAATCAAACGTAAGCAGTAGGCAGTCCATTAAAACATAGACATATCTATCATGGTTTAATGTCGTGGAAGCGAATTGGTAAAATATCTTATTTTCAAAGGTCCCATATAAAATTATAGAGCTCAGTATTGTCCAAGAGATAATAATTTAACAATTGTTCATAACTAAAAGATTTATTTTTCCGTGGAACTAAAACAATTCTAACAGGGCAATTGGAAGGAAGTAGGAGTAATAAAACATTATTTACTGGTGATTTGCACTAGCGCATTCAGTTGAAGTGAGCGAACATCGTAAAATTCAATGTACGTATCGAATGAAAAGGGACATAGTATACCTATACATCCCACATCAAAAAATATAAATCTAAATTCCTATCACGATGTCCAAATGAATTCTCGCGCAACCCAAGGGATAGTAATAAAGCCACAGTGAAATAGTATGCATCCCGAATGTCGAGAAATTGAATTCTCAATTAGCAGAATGGAAATGCACGCCAAAAACCCATTACCTTTAAATACATCGATGCGCGGCAAGTGCACTTAATAGATATCGGCAATGAAAAACAAAGCGGATTAATAGTTGATTGGGTTCTTCGATAGTACGGGCTAGTGCGGTGGGGTGGGTGGAATAAAGGGTGGACCGGGGGGTTGTTTATTTCCTAGAATAGTGTCAAAGCGCGTACAAGTAGACACCTACCTAGCACCTACTTCCTCGTCGTGGCCACACGTATAAAACCACTTTATTATCTAGGTCTACTAGGTCTATAGGTCTACACACCCTCGGCGTTTAAATAGCCGGAGGGGGGAATAAGCCAGAGTAATTATTCCCATATAGGTCTAAACATTTTTAACCCTTTATAGGTTGCTGGTCAATATACTTGCCGCTTGCCTTTTCTTTTGAAAATAATACTAAAATGCAATTCTAAGAGATTTCTATTGGTTCTAATCTATATAGATATGTTCTCTGGTCACAACACTTATCACATTTTGTATTTACATAGCGAAACATGTTAACACTAGCACACAGGGCTGCGATCCCATAGGTGGGACAAAAAAAAATATTTATATATATACGAGGAGTGTTCAAAAGAATAGGTGAATTTTGAATTTTCGCGGGCTGTGTACATTCGATTATCGCTTTTTTTTGTTATGTTGGTATACACATGTTTATCATATGTTAGCATTATCAGCCATTTTGGATCAGTGGTTTGTTTTTGACAACTGGAAAGGTTAGTCACATTTTTGGGTGTTCTTCGATTTTTTATTTAGGTTCGTTTTCTGGAGCATCATCAGTCCGATTGAAGTGAAATTTTAGATTCGCTTTATTTTCTATGTCCTCGTCAGCATTTCTTCAAAAAAAAATTTTTATTCTTTTTAGAAAAAATTGTTAATAATTGTTAATCCTATGGAGGAATTTCCTAGTTTTGGTCGGAACTTGATAGCCGTTTTCTGGGGCATCATCATTCCGATTAAAGTGAAATTTTAGATTTGCTTTGTTTTATGTGTCCTTATCAGCATTTCTTCAAAAAATCCAAAAAATCGATGTTTTCCGATTTTTTACAAAAATTTTTTTTAGTAAAAAATCGAAGAAAAAACAAAACGTGACTAACCTTTCTAGTTCTCAAAAATAAACCACTGATCCAAAATGGCTGATAATGCTAACATATGATAAACATATGTGTACCAACATAACAAAAAAAAAGATAATCGAATGTACACAGCCCGCGAAAATTCAAAATTCACCTTTTCTTTTGAACGCACCTCGTATATATACTCGTATATATATATATATATTTCGCACAAATAATAATATCAATCTTACAGGTTGGAAGACTAATGGAAGGTGCTCATTAAAAAAAGAATTTATCAAAAATAATCACAAGTAACGATGAACAAGCTCATTAGACATAAGGCAATTTATAATTGGAAAAGTGGAACCACAGACACAAAGTTCCGAGTATGAGCATCAGTAGCAAAATATCCAGCATTTTTGTATTTGTTTCGAGTATGGAGGCTACTAACCAAATTATGTACATTATTTTGACAAGATGAATCAGTATTAATACGCTACTAACGCTCTTTGGCAATCATACTGACCGACTTAAAAACATATATATTGGCGCCTAAAAAATGTTCAAACTAAAAGAAAATATTTTCTAATTGATAAACTAAAGTTCTTAAAAACTTAAGACAAGATTTTTGTGCATAGCGCAAAGGGTAACAATTATTTTTATAAACAATAATTATTAGCCTGAAACACTAGATTTTTGTGCATAGCGCAAAGGGTAACAATTAATTAATTAATTTATAAAAATAATTGTTACCCTTTGCGCTATGCACAAAAATCTTGTCTTAAGTTTTTAAGAACTTTAGTTTATCAATTAATAAATATTTGACAAGTCAAAGCAATTTTCACCAATAAAATGTAGACATAATTTGTCTCGACGACATCTATTTGAGGGATTTAGCCGTTACAAGCCTTTCTCATACTAATAAAGTTGGTTGTTTACGGGTGAAAATATAATAAAAACCGTAATTATTGAATGAAACACTAGTATATATTGATTAACTTGGCGGGTTTGCGATAAGCCGACGTAGCTCAACGGTAGAGCATCTGACCGGACATCAGAAGTGTGCAGGTTCGAGTCCTGTCGGCGACATTTATCTTTGCTCGGAAAGGTTTTTTTCAATTTGGATGAGTGTTTCAGGCTAACAATTATTGTTTATGAAAATATTTTTGTCTAATTATACTTCAATTAAAATATTTGCATAAAGAAAGTTTTATTTTCAACCCCCCATCATTCTGCCCTATAAAGGGTTAATTCAAACGAAAAGGTAAACATTATATTATTCTTTTTCATAATCCAAAATTTTCTGCGTTGTCTAATTTTGGTTTTAAACGAAGCAAACAAGGATGGGAACATTTATACAAAGTATTTACACAGTTCTTTACAAATGAACGAAGCGTTTTTTGTAAAGACAACACATTAATAATAATTTACCCCATATCTTGTGACGTGAACGAAACGAAAATTCTAGAAAACCAGTAATAAATTGCCGAACTTTGTAACTTCGTCCAAGTATATATTCACACTTTATTTGTTAACTAATTTGATCCATAAATTCCTCTTGATTCGTTTAATGATATTATGTTATTGCGAGGATGTCAAAAGATTAGTGGGCCGGAAACGTTCCCCATCAACGTGGCGCTGGAAGGGCGCCTCAACTCGGCGGTTTAAAATCGATTAAATCGGCCCTAATAAGTAAAGCTGCTTAAACTGGTGAAATACGCAATTCATGATTAATGTCATGACGTAATATTAAATTTGAATTTTTCGGCTTTTAAAGGAATTATCCATTTAGAATAATGGCCAATTGGCTCCGTCTTAGCATCAAGTTCTGTTATTTTCCAGGAAAGAGTTAATCCGTCAATTCAATTTACGTATAGCCTGCAAATTGGGGTTGCAAGATTAACTTTAAAACTCCGTGAGCTTTATTAATGTAGTGTATTATGGAGAGATTTTGTGCACCCTTGCCTTAGCGGTAAAACCGTCCAAAATAAAAAAGGGTAAGAGAATAAAGCAAGTTCACAAAGTTTTCATTGTAGATTTGAAGCTTAAGTTCTTATATAACTTATAAAATACAAAATATTATTGTAAAACTAACATTAAATACTAAAAATAATAGTCTTGAATGACTTGAACTTTAAGCTTACATTAATAATTTATTCCGTATGTATACCCGCTAACAAACAATTCATCTCGATGTTTAAAAGCATTACGCGGTAAAGGAGTTTTTTTTAAATATTTAAACTAGCGCCATTTGTGAGTGGGTATCATGTTTCGTTTACCCTTAACATATCTTCTGTCAAAAACATCATGTTTCTGTGATCTTAAGATAGTTGGCGTTACTATAGAAGGAAACAAGGATTTCGTAAATCCGAGCATACTCCAATATTATTGATTCAGCTGTTCATTCAAGGTAACGGGTTGTTTGTCGAGGAATAATAACTCAAACACATCGTTTATAACAGGGGGAAATGATAAATACAAACAGGCAGGACATAATGGGTACAAGCTTTACTTATACCCTGAGTAGGTGAATACTGAATTGGTACCTTCCACCCGAACAAGAAAGGCGGCGAGTTCTTTGAATTGAAAGCTAAACTATACAGTTCTACGTTATAACTTTGTACCAGAAGAGCGATAAATCAAAAGTGGAATATTTCCACTGATTAATGCGGAAGAAATCTATTTTAGATGGCACCCTCATTTACCCCTAGAACGATAAATTAAACGTTAGCAAAATATTTTGATCAAATCTGTAAGCTCAGCTTTTCCCATTCGAATAATGAGAGAGCAAAAAACCGAACCGCGGTGTGTTCGGATGTTTTCTAAATGCTTCTATATAAGTGCACCATTTCCATAGATAGTTAATTGATTCTGAAATGAGAATTATTAACACGGCCTTTTGTTCGGTAAATAAAAAAAGGCGACGTTTTCAATAGACTAACCTTTACGAACAATAGAATATGGCATACAGTTCCACGCCCATGGAATATTATTTTGGGAGATACAGAGATAATCGGAGTTTTTCCGCAGGAAAAACTTCGATTCTTTTTTTCCGACTTCCTCAACAACCAGTTAGGAATACGTAATGATAAATTCCTTTGATTTGCTTTCAAATTGGCTTTGCTAAAGTTGTAGAACACTCACGTCATCGAATACGACACGATAACGATAGTGCTATGAATGCAACATAAATGTTTCGTAAGCTAACATTGGCTCAACTCAAGGGAGTTACGAGTACCAACTTTGCAATATACGAGTTGCAATTTTCTGTAGGGATTTATTCGAACGTCGCACTGTGTACATTGTAAGGATTGTGCAATGTGCAATCACGAATCGCGGTACTATCTGCATTATACAATCTGTTGTTAGACATCGTCAACGTTCAGATAAATATTAAAACACCCGCCCATATGTGAATAACGATCGTATCTCCCATGAAAAATGTGTGTTGTCTGTAAATAGTCCAAAGCCAATATTAATTTAATGTTTTCCATGTATTTATGAACCAACTTGCCAGCGGCCATCAGTATTTATTTTTTTGGTGTTTTTGATACAATCTCGACTAATTTACACACTTAATCAATTTTTGACAACTTCCTTTTGTAAGGCAGGAGGTAGGACGAGTATCGTATAAAACTTTGTTCCTGAACTCGTAAAGTTTTCCTTTCATAAAGCATCATTAGAAGTAATTAAATCGTTAAAGTTAAACCTTTGAGAGGTGTTTTATGGTAAAATCTGCGTAGTATTTTTTGGAAGCTTTTGATCTTGAAATTGTTGTTATTTTAAGCATAATACGATGTCTGTAGACGGTTGGTATATTACGACAACACTTGCCATGTGGTCGCGTAAGTAAAACAACATCAAACACCAGAAGTTACGCATGGATTCTGGATAGACGATCTTTGGAGAAAAGTGTCCATATCATAATTATTTTATAATTTCTTCAAAATATTAGTATTCACTTTGTGGAATCTAATGAATTTAAAAAGTTACTTTGTATTCACCCCTTTATTAATATACACAGATATCAACATGTTTCGAAAGCGATGCTTTCTTCATCAGGTATATATAGAATATATTAGATTAGATTAGAACTATTTTTTTTATTTGCATTTTAAAGCATACTCGGAGGGAATTATGCTTTCCGTATAAACAAATCAAACTATTAAAAAAAAGTTTTTGCGACATCTATCTTTTCTTCTTTCTCAGCATTTTTATTTCCCCCATTATAAACGGTATCCGGAAACTAGTGTTAAAGCGGAAAGTTGGGTCCTCATCACATAGAGAACCTAAAAACATTTTTTTCGAATAGAGCAATATGGTTTATTTTCTTAAACTTAGAGTCAAGATACTATTGGAGCAGGGTCCACACTTCGACACATTTAAAAATAAAATCAACAGCTGTTTTTCAGCAGCGTTTTCGTTTTTACGAAAGATTAAGTGACAAAAAGACACCTCAAAATTGACTCCAAATGTGTAAATTCACCAGTTTCCCGCTTGTACCACTAGTTTTTGAACACCATGTACACATATATAAAGTAAGTATATAAAGTAGGTATATATACATATAGACGAATTTTTGCACTTCGTTCCAAATTGATAAATTTCTCTGTATTGCGCTGGTGAAAGACCACCATTACGAATCGAAACGTTGCTTGAAATGGCTTTAGCCATGTTTTCTGACAAGACCTGAATAGTTGTATACTTTCTAACCTTCCTCTGTCTTATCTCTTTACTCTCTCCACTTTCACCAATCTCAACATTACCACATTTGGGATGTCATAATTCCACTGCCGCTGGGGAAGAAAACAAAAACACAAAAAACGGAAAATCTTTGAACACATGTTTTTATAACAGGCATATCAAAAAACTTAATGAATCTCAGTATCCACACGTTTTAGTATCCATCGAGACTTAATTTAGTGGTTTACTTTTCAGACTGTCACTTCGCCTTTTACGGTGTTTTCCGCAAGCACTTAAACCCTACAGCATTTAATGGCAGACGGGAAAACATGGTATTGATGGCGCTTGGAACACTTGATCGGGTGGGAAATCGCCTTTCGTTACCAAACAAGTACACCCAACTTACAAAATATTTATTTTCATCTGACAGCAAAATTGTTAAATTTCTATCTACAAAAGACTTTTATTTTTACTTGTGTAATTTCGTATCTTTAAAACGGAAATTTAGATTTCAACAAGCATCTATTATTTGAAAATCAGATTTTTTGATGTACCTTCTGTTGGTTGAAGAGGATGCTAAGCTTTTTGTTATTCGGGTGCAAACATATTTTCATCGGTTTCTTTAATCTCAGTTGTTCTTGTATAACGGTCAGCTCCCAAAAATAAACACTTTGTCGTTTGCTAACGCAAGAAAAACTAAGAAAAACTTATTTAAAAATTCTTTTCGAGTAGCTAGGAAAAGGTATAAGGTTTCAAAATGCAAAAAACCTCAAACTGTAATCTTTTATATTCTATATGAAATACGCACTGGAATTTAAGAAAACTGGTCAAATTTACCTTAACTAGTTTTCAAATTCATATTTTCAGACATTTTGGTATATATTTCATAGATTTTAAAAGATTAGAGTGCGAGTTTTTTTGTCTTTTGAAACCTTACGCATTTTCCTAGCTAGCTGTATAGAATTTACAGTATTATCAGATAGTATAGAGTTAACAGAGTACTAAGTGATTTTGAGAGCTGTCCCTTAAGGGGATCCACTTGGTAAAAGTCGAACGAAAACACGCACTCCTTATGTAGGTGGCGAAAAAATTGAAATTCCCGCTTAACACCGGCCGCATGTTCCGATTTGCGAAAAAAAACGACACCAAAATGCGTGTTTTATTTTATTTTGTAAAGTTCAGGCATAAATATTAAAATGTTTTTAATTTGCCAAAATTAACAATGTGACAATATCGGAAAATGGGTTCGTAATTAGGAGATTTTGACCTTTTTTTTAGGTCTGATTTGATATTGATGATTTATTTTTTTCTAGCCTTATAAAAAAAACTCACAAAAAAATGCCCGGTTAAACAAAAGGTCAAGGTGTGTTTTACTTGCAGTATTTATAATCAAATAATATATGATGTTTCTAGACCATCAAATTTTCAAACCAAAAACACATGATTTTTCATTACTTCCCATTGCATCGACTTAATGATAAAGCGATACAAATGAGAAAAAAAATCCATGAAAATTGATGCACGAAACAATATTGTAAAGGTTTTGGCCACTGAAGTAAATTTGGCAAATGAAGCCGAAGCGTGAGGATTTATTTTGCCCTGGAATGGATGCCACCGACTGCAAGTTATACGTGCCAATTCCTACACTGTGTTGAAGCGTATGAGATCGGATGTATTCTCAACCAAGCACTCTCGATTTAATGGAGGTAATTTTTAATGTTTTTATTTGACGTTTCTGTGAAAATCGATTTTAAACGTTACACTGGTACTGAAACACATATAGGCTTTACGCATCAACCGATTCGACCTTAAAATAAAATAATCGAGCTCCCACCAAGAATGTATTATTAGCATTTTTTTTGCTAACAATGTTTGGAATTTGTATCGTTTTATATTCGACTAGCTGAAGTACCCGACGTTACCCGGGGTTATTAATAGTTTTCACTAAAGTTTTATAATACTTAACCCTACCCCTACCCCTACTTCTACACCTACTCTTACTTCTGCTCCTACACCTACACCTACTCCTACTCATACTCCTATTCCATATTCCTACCAAGTAATTTTCCTCTTATTTTGAACGTCAAGGGCAAAAAAAGGCTCTAAGGGTGGGAAAGGGGGATGGGGGGTAGTTTTTCGAAATCTCATGTAGACAGTAACCTTCATCTTGTTTTGTAGGTCAAGTGCGCAAAATTTCATCAAACTAGGAATAAAATTGTAGATTTGTATACAAAACAAACACAAACCGCCCGCCCAGGACATTCTTCTTTATAAAATAGACAGATAGAAGAAGATTATTGTTGTATGTTGAAGGGCTTAGGGGACACGTTTTAAAAATATTTATTTTAATGTGGAACTGTAAACCTCTGTGCATATTGTGATCTATACAGATTTGAAGATGTCGCTAATTTACACAAGACCTTTCGACTCCTCGATTATTTAGTCAAATTAAATCGATTATTTGTTAAAGAAAGAGTTTCGGTATTGGAAAATGTTTGAACAAAATCAGTCAGAAAAACGAGTTACTTCAGGAACACTCAAACGCCCATAAACACACTTTAATCGGTATATCTCTTTTGCGGGTTGACCGTTTGATGTCCCTCTTTACTTCTCACTTCCAGGCAGGTTATCTTCCCACTCATGTTCCTGAAAGTTGTTTAACATTTCAGAACTTTATTTGAAGCCCGACGGTGGGGAAATGACCCCTGTCGATGCCACTTGGCTCACGGAAATCTGTACACAACTACAGAACTTTATCTGCCATCTTCATACGTCTATATTGTCGAGAATGAACATTGATGCATTTACACGTAACTAGTACCTACCCGGATGATGACAGTTACTCTTAAAGAGAATTAAAATTCAACTGTGGCAGCGATTATGTATGGAGAGTGAAATGGATGTCATAACTCTTCCCTTATTACTGTGCTAGAAAATCCCCAGAGCTCCGGTGATGTAATAATAATAATAATAATAATACTTGGACGATTTATATAGTGCCGTTTTTGTGAAAAATCACCTCAACGGCGCATGTACACTGAGTATATAGGGTACACTTAACATTTTTTTCTGGATAATAATAAATAGTTAACATTTATAACTTATGTAAATATTTTTAGTAATGGTACATTATGTACGTAAGATATTTAGTAAAATATTGTGTATAAGAGCTGAAGAGAGGGGAAAAAACATCGGCCACCCATAAAACGCATGATACATCCAGCCGACAGATCGCCGGCTAATACTGACGACCGCGCATCGTGGCACGGTCAGCGAAACCACGTACCCCTCACCACTCGTCAAGTTATCAACGCACGCAGACATTACATTTTTTTTCGGAATTTTCGACAAAAAACCCAATTACACCAACGCGGGCCACTAGAGGCGCTAGTGTCTCATGTTGCCATCTCAATGTATGGGAAATTTAGGAGCTGGAGGTATTATCATATTTCTTCGGTATTTGCTATGACTATAATTATTTGTTTTAAAACGCCCTATTTTAAACCCATCTCGATCATTGATTAATCTTAAACTAAGAATACAAAACATAATAAAACTTTTTTCTTTTACAGCGAAACTAAACGAAGTGTAAAACTTCAATGAGTGCAAATACATACATTTTCGGACGGCAATGTAAAACTACTGTAATTGACATGTTCTTAAAGATATATACAAATTTCAAGTGAAATTTCAATGATTAAAGATAGGTGGTTAAAATTCAGATAAGATTCTCCTAAACCATCAAGAACGGGCCAAATACATTTGCAATGAAATGTACGTTTGCTCCGACTAAGGTTTTACAATGAAAGAAATGCAAATGTAATTTTCTAGCATACAAATCGTTTCTTAAATTAGTCTCCTAGGCCTTCGTGGTCGAGGGGCAAGGCTCTCGACTACGAATCCGAAGGTCGCGGGTTCAAATCCTGGCGTGCCCAAGTAAATTTAATTTAATTAAGTTGTATTGTTTCACAACTAATTAATTAAAAATAATATATACTATATTTGCGCACGTTTCAAAGTGGAAGATACTTTCAGTATCGCCCTGGTTATCACATTGAAACGTTGCTTGAAATGGCTTTTGCCGTATTTGGCAATTACTCCACTACCTTCAGCCTCACAATATTCCCTAATTGGGAATGCCATAGTCTCACTGGCTTCAGAAGGTTGGGAGCAGTTGGGACTCTTGTGTGGTATTCACAACCAAAAGAAGTCCAGATGCTGAAAAATTATTTCGAGGCGGAAGGTTTTTCCACAAAGTAGTTACTTGTTGATGTTCGTCGATTACTATAATGTTTCTACAATATCATATTAAAATACTAAGGAATTGATTTAATTATAGTGGTTCACAATTAATACCGGTTCTTGTTAATAATGATAAAGACTTATCGACATAAGTACCTACGACTATGATATCATAATCGATTGACAATATATAACTAACTGACCTACCGTTATCAAACCTTAATTAATTCAAACGACGCAATATAAATGTACCTGTGTAAACTGACCCCACTTAATTAAATGTTGGAATTTGATGAGGCTTTAATAAATTACAATTTTATTACGCAATTATCTACGAGAATGTACCACCTTCCCCAATGTCTAATCGTTAACGTTTATGCTCCAACGAAACGCAAAATCATGTTTGAATTTTTTGTAAGCTACCTTCAGGTAGTATGAGGTGAAGTCGATCGGGTGGGTGGAGTTGATCCGGCGGGGTGGTGTTGAAAACGTAATATTTTTCCAATTTATGGAACTACCTACATCTTCATGTTAAAAATTGAAGTTTTATTTCCGGTTGAATTCTGATTTTGATACATATCCGATGAAAACTGGAATAAAACAGAAGTTCACTTCCATGGCGTGGGAATATTCGAACTTCGCATATATTTTCCGTGTCTTGAGTGTTGTTGAAGGGTAGAGATGTTTAGTTTTGAGTTTAAATGTACACACTAGTTTTTTCCTGGGTGAAGTAAATCATGTCGACAACATACGAATTATACTTAGAAAAAATTTGCAGATATAAGCCCATTAATGTTTCAGCAGATATTTCCATTGATAAATTTAATCTTTGAGGATTTTGTAGATTTTATTTAAGAACCATCCACGGAAAATTAGCTGATACAATTTTAATTGGATGGAAATAATTCCGTAGGTCGTCTTTTGTACTGAAAACTTTTGTGTTATTTATAATTCGTTACTGAAACCATTTTGGTAATGCTATGCTAATTAAAATGAAATTGCTGATTAAAAGCAGCCATTGTCCAACCACTTTGCATCCACATTCCCTTTCACCATCCATTCTAATCTAAATATGATAAACTAATCTACGCCATTAAAAAAATAGAAGTATTATTTCACATTAATACGCAAGGAAAACTAATTTATTTTCGTACAGGTAAGGTTTCGTACTTGAAAATTACTCCATCAATACTGTACCAACAGAAATCCGGAAGGAATTAATATTTGCCCAACATTCCTCAATCCCCAATACTCTCACCGCATCGGAATGCTTAACATATTTGTAGACGAAACTCACCTTAATTTAAATCCCTCTCTGGAAACCGAAGATTCAGCAAAGTTTTCGAAAATATCTCTCAATAAATGAGATCAATTGGATGAAAATAATCTAATCCTAAATATTTCATCGAAATCCAACGTTTATTACCCTTTTTCGCCTCGATCCCTTTCTTAAGTGCCTGAAACTTCTGAATTTACGGAAACAATTGGATCACTTTAAGGGAGGTGCGGGAAATTGGGTATTAGTTTGGAAAAGTGAAACGTGTTTAGCGCTAATGTGATTGTTTGATACTGAAACATTTGATACTACAAGGCAAGTAGGCGGCTGGTAGGGGGTGATTCCTGATCTATCCTACCCTTCCCATACGATGCCTTCGGAGCAATAGGAATTGATCAACGACCCAAGTGCTAAGTACAGATTCGACTTGTAGTATTTCTGGATTTATGTTTATTTTAGTTAACGTGTTGTTGGCGCGGGAGGAGTTTCCGGGAACACGTGGGAGATATTCCAACCTCGAGTGCTAGATTTTCGTTTTGAGGATTAGGGTATTTTAGCTAAGTAAATACGTCAAAACGAAATGGTAATTCTTTGAATGTTTATTTATTCAGTCGAACAATTTCATGAATTATACCTCTTCATTGGATAGATGAAATATTTAAATGTGTTTCCTCATCTGCACACGCATCTAAAAAGGTAGGTACACTGTAATTAACCGAGTGCGGCTAAGCGCCATCGCGCTGTAAGCTTTAGTTACGTAAATTGCGACGCAGCGCTATATCACTGGTGTTTTCAGTGTGCTTTTTGTCGTCCTCGGGAGAGCACGTGTTCAATTTGAGCGTGGTATATTGCGGTTGGCGCCTTGATAACTGTATTTATTGTTTATCCTGTTAAAATAAATACACCCTAGAGTGAATCGATATTTTTCACCATGTCGGAAGTTAGTTCTATTGCGGATGATCGTAATGTATCAAATAATAGCGGCACTACGGATGATGATACCTCTGTTCCCATAAGTGAATGTGTGTAACAAAGCAAATGATATAAGGCGATCCAATCTCATATGCGCTCGCTGTAAAAAGGGACTACATGGACCTCTGCCTATCCGGAGCAACCGCTTTACCGACTTAGCTAATGAGACCAGTTCAATTTATGTCATCATCATCGATATCATATCTCAAATTCAAGATTTGTTAATATTATTCTCCATTTTTAATCCCATATTATTGCCAGCTATCTCTATGATGATTACACTTCACCAACCAATAATACGGGATTAAAAATGGAGAATAATATTGAAAAACCTTGAATTTGAGATATGATATCGATGAAGATGACTTGATCGTATAAAGAGCCACTGATGCATAGACATAACACCAGATTTATTGAAATAAAAGATTTAAAAATTCCACATATGGGGGCCGAACGCTTGAATACACGGCATTAGTGATTTATAATAAACTAAAATTAATGAAAACCTTAAATTAGAGAAAAATGAGAGGCCTTTCGTTAAAATGACAAAGTTGTAGCTAATAAATAAATATTTAAATGTACCAACCAAAATATTTATCCATTTTTACAGTAATTAAGTTAAATGTTAATACCTTTAATATCTATAATATACAAGTAAAATGTAAGTATATAAGATATTTTTAAGATTAATATACGTATGTATATAAAAAAAAAAGAAAAACGTATATACTTACATATATTAGGATAAATTGATTGTGATAAAACCTGCAGATAACTATCACGTGACCGCTTTATAGGAATATCTCTTTTTCTTGTTAGTGCATAATAGTTCGTTTAATTATTGGTGTATTAAAAAAACACCCCAGTCTGTCGGTCTATCAGTATTCCAGGGTTGGCCAGTGTAGTGTCAAGCGATCAATGCCTCCCACGCTGGGCACCGCAAGAATCTAATTATATGTATCGATGATTGGCGTCGTGGTAGAACGACCAGGCTAACAAATCATTCCTGAATTTGCTAGATTGGCTGATGGAATCCACTTCAGCGCCACTTAATAAAAAACGTCGTAAATTTAATGATTTATGCCACAAAATAACATTCAATCAACGCTTTTCGAGTTCTACTTCCAACGGACGCTTGCGAAGATTTCAATAGTCTTAATGATTTTAATTATGACTTTGGCAGGGCCGCCTTGAGAGGTAGGGCCAGAAGTTAGTCATAAAAAAATTCCGCCCTCAATTATACATAGATTCCTTGTAATCTCCTTGCATAGACTACTAAAATAAAAAAAATAAAAAAAACAACGTCGTTAACGGGAAAATACCACCCATTTGATAAAAATGTACATTGTTCAGGAGAAAGTAAAAACTGATTTTTGAGAGTTACATATTTGTTTTTAAAACATAAAAAAAACGCTTCATAGTTTTAGGCCGCTCGACGTACTTCCAGTATAGAGCCTGTAAAGTGGTATGAGGTTTCAGTGCTTCTCGATATTATTGCGTTACTGTCGAGATCACTTATGGAATTTTTAATTAACTTTTTTAATTAATAACATTTTTTTAAGTAAAAAATCGTCTTTTTTTAAAATTAGGCGCATCAACAATATCACAAAAGCATTGTGAATAAACGTAAAATTCCACAACCTCCTTGTAACTTGATTCACTCGATAAGATGCTAAACGCGGGACGGTAACACAGAAATCTGCAATACCGACAGTTTACTAACTACAAATCACTGCAGACCCGTGCGTGAGTCGGTGGAGCGAGACATCGCGAAGCATTTCCAGCATTTCATTTGCCGCACCGGGTTTATGTCGATTCCTTACCGAACCATCAGCGAGCGGCCTTAAATCCAAGAATGTATGTTCACAAATAAAAACCTAAAAACTTGAAGTGCATGTATATTTTTTTGTGATTTTACATAATATTGAACTAATTAGGGACTAAAGTCAACCACTTGGAAGATATATTCTCATTGCTGACGAAAAGTTCCGGTATCATTATAGGTACATAAATCCAAGAGTGAGACAGATTTTGTTTGCTGTCTAACCAGCATTTTTTATCTACCAACCAACCTGTTTTTGCTTTGATTAGTCGTGTTGTGTCTTCCTCGAGTGCCCCTATTCATGTATTCTCATTTATCTGTTGTTATTCCGTTTACGGCGATGCAATGGGAAGTAATGCAAAATCATGTGTTTTCGGTTTGAGAATTTGATGGCCTAGAAATATCGTAGACAATTTAATTAAATACTTCAAGTAGAACACACCTTGACCTTTCGTATAACCGTTCATTTTTTTGTAGTGTCTTTTTATAAGCCTAAAAAAATAAAGTATCAGGCATTAAAAAAATGTTTAAAGCGCAAACTCTCCTACTTACGAACACCTTTTCCGATGTTGTCCTATTGTTCATTGTGGTAAATTAAGTTTTTTAGAATATGACCGTAAAACATTTCAATACCTATGTCTGAGCTTTACAGAATATAATAAAACAATCATTTTGGTGATGGTTTTTTTCCGTAAATCGAAACATGCGGCCGATGTTAAGCGGGAATCTCAACCTTGTCGCCACCTGCATTAAGAGCGCGTGATTTCGTTGGAATTTTAGCCGGTGGATGGCCTTAATTCGAAAGACTTCATTTATATTTTTATCAATTATTAAAAAAAATGTATAATTTTTTTTGTACGATTTATTTCAAATTATGAGGAAAAATATATTCATTTTTCTAATTGATTTATTTCAAATAATGAAGAAAAAAAAATACATGTTTTCTCCATTGAAACTGTACACTTATTTCATTATATTTTATATTATTGTAGTATTCTTCACCATAATTTTGATTCAAATAATGTGATCGATGAATTCGTCAAACCATTTAGATGCGCCCTTATAAATTATGTTCATTACCCACGCTTCCATTCATGTTGATCTGCATCTGGTTTTTAACGAAATAACATGTCGATAGTTTTTCTCTTTTACCTTTTTTATGAATATTTGGAAATAAGATTACATCTAAAATGAATAATACAATAACAAATTAATTAGTCGTGATTGTGGTCACCACGACTGGTGAACAAATCTAGTGGCGGCCGGGACAGAGACGCACACTTTAGAAGCCGCCCCTTGTTCCGCCGCCCATGTACGCCACACACATTGCTTCCGAGGATGCGCCGCCAATGGACAAAATCATTTAATAAATGTCTTGGCAACCGGACATCTTGCAATTACATGCAGATAAATTAATTAACCATTGACCGGCTTCATTTAGCTCCATGAACGGCAATAGATTTGTCCGAACAGTCCACACAACGCACAATACGTATTCCCA
This sequence comes from Halesus radiatus, assembly GCA_022606495.2. Classification (NCBI taxonomy): domain Eukaryota; kingdom Metazoa; phylum Arthropoda; class Insecta; order Trichoptera; family Limnephilidae; genus Halesus; species Halesus radiatus. The sequence continues at coordinate 198,300 of JAHDVE020001200.1, forward strand.
AATAAAATAAATAATTAAGCCAAAAGGGCAAAATAAAGTGTATGAAATCATTTGTGACTATAATAATATATTCGGACAATTCTAATCATGTTCAACAATTGCTTGGTACTTGCTCGCATGCGGCGCGCGCTTCTGGGTGTCTGGAATCAGCTAATGGTGTCCGCAATACCACTTGGGCTTAATTAATGAAGCTAAAAACAATTGACGTCACATTGTAAATAACCACTTTGTTCACATTTGGATTGTGTTCAACGTTGGCTATGAATATTGAATGGGGAATTAGAATATCAAATGTGAAATTCCGACACCGATAATGGAAGTTAGCTGTCTGTCAACTATTTGACAATTTCATAATTAATTCAACCCGTCCCATGTCAGTGTAGTTAAAAGAACGGCGGACAACTTTATTTATAATTTTTTTTACAACTTAGTAAAATAGGAAGTTAAACGCCGCAGGTGACAAAAAAGTCATAATTGTCATTTACATAATTCTTATATAATCACAATGTACCGTAGATATATTTGAAAATACAAGGATTTCAGTTTTTTTTCTATCCATCTAGAGCGAATAAACGTTGGTGGTTTTCGTTTTACAATTGCTGGCATTATTGGCTTTGCGTGCTATTTTTTCATTGGATTTTAGCTACTAGTTCAGGCGGTAGCCATGTTTATATTTAGAAAGGTAATTTTTGTGTTTAACCTATTCCTCTGATAAAGAAACTAATTAAATCACTTTCTGAACCATTTTATGCCGGATTATCCGTCCACGAAAACCCAACTATAAATTCGCTATGAAATTATAATGCAAATTCTATATTTAAATATAAAATACCAAAAAACAGTCCTCCGAACGAAGTAACTCACGCAGCATCTCTGCGTGATATATCATAAAACTATGCAGCATCTCTGCATAGTTTTTAACATATTTTTCCTATTCCCATAATTTTAATAAAACATCCAAAACGTGAAGCATAAAAACAATCCTTTGATTACATTAGAACAAGATTACTTTTATAATAATGGTATTCTGAATATAAATTAGGTAAAATACCAAAAATTATGTTTAATCTCGACATCGGCAGCCTTTACATAGTTATTTTTAGTGTATGTTTTGGAGGTGTGTTTTTAATATTTATTTGTTATGTACTGAATTATTATTATATTGTACATTGCGTTCCATTTGTCATTTCAATTGATACGCACATTAGAGACCTAGTGAAATTAGAAATAACTTCCAAAGTATTGAAATTTTTTTTTTTACTTTTTTTCTAATAATTCTACAAGCATCAAGCATCAAGCATCAAGCATCAAGCATCAAGCATCAAGCATCAAGCATCAAGCATCAAGCATCAAGCATCTAGCATCAAGCATCAAGCATCAAGCATCAAGCATCAAGCATCAAGCATCAAGCATCAAGCATCAAGCATCAAGCATCAAGCATCAAGCATCAAATATCGTGGACTTACAAGAGAAAATGATTAACTGCAAAATCAATAATGTTCAGGAGAGCAATTTTAGTATATTTCTGGAGTTCAATTGCATCCCTGAGATCAGGTTCTGTAAGTAGGTATGTGGTAATTTTACAATATATGTACAATACTGTTAACTTCAAAATAAAATTAAAATAGAAAAAAAGTAAATTGTAAAAACTTTGCCATTTTATCTGTAAATTTTTTCAATAAATTTTGTTTCATTCATTGCCGGAAAATATAAATTATAAATGTGTTTCTGAATTTGGTCTTATATTTCAATAATCAATTTTCTATATTTATTTTACATTTATGTATACCATGTTTTTTTGTAACTCAAACTTAAAAAGACTCTGTTAGCTGGTCAGTTTTGCTTGTCAAAAGTATCTGAGACTCCATCAAATGCTCACATTTTGTAAAAGCTAAAATCTTTTTGGATTGTCGGATCGACGGGATATTTTTTACCATGATGTCAAAACACAATACTACGCCAAACGTCAATAATCTCAATTTCGTCATTTTTGCAGATGGTCACTTTTAGTTGTATAACGACGACATGTTATATCACTGCAAGTTTTAATACAGGCCCCTAAGGGTAAACATATGCATTTATACACAAAAATCTAAAACATTTATTTGTGTTTAAAGATTTAAAAATGTAATAATAACTATTATTATTCTATTTTTAAAAAATGGTTCGTATTCCCTAATTCGCCCGATTTACAATCCAGCTTCAATTGAATATAAGACACAAACAATATTTCAACACTTTGAAGCTCCGTAGCTCATGAAGGAATTGAAACTACGTGTGTTTATCTAAAACAGCTGCATTTATCTAGAAAATCCACACAGGAAAAAGCCATTCGACAATTTCTGTGCTTTAGGTACAGACAAATCATTTAAAAGAGCGCACGTTTATATGTATTTGTGCACACCGATAGAGGTTCAAATTGGTTTGAAATAGTTTGTAACACCCGCCCGCATTCCCCTCTTGTCCCCGCAGTAGTCTCACGATACAGTAAACCACCACACAAGTAAGAATCTCTATAAGATGATTCTACTGTGGGTATGGTTAATATTTTTAATTTTTCTGCAACGAGAAATTGGAAGGGTTGACAAAACTATAATCATTAATAATTGAATTTATTGCTTTAATTTCTAACCATGTTTGGTCGAGTTGGCCATTTTCGTTTAATTTGACAATTCATTACACACTCCATGTTTTTATAAAAGCCTTGTTACGTAGGCGAGTGTAGTACAATTTACAAAACAGTGTTTCGATGATTGTATCTCTAATGTGAATATGAAAACCCACTTACTTTGAATGGTCTTAGTAATATGGACTATACACTATCGCAATAACTATAAAGTTATATTACTTGTATTTAGGTTTAGAATATCGTCCGGTGTAAGATGCATTGTTATGTTTCAATATAGATTACACAGGGTGTTTCAAAATTGACTATCATATGGAAATTACTAAAAAAAAGAAAATATCATATATGATAATGCTCATCGCTAGGTACACGAATTTGTAGATTAGAGATATGTTATGGAAGTATGGTATAATGCACCTTTATTTCATTCGGAAACAATATTTTACAACAACTATTCAGAATAACAGATGACAATGACGAAAAGCAAACAACAAAAAGTACTATTTGTGCTCCGGTACCTCAGAAGTCCATAAGTTAAAGTATAGTCGCAAAGACCATCAACTAAACCCGCGGCCCGCGGTCCTTTTAAAATAATCTAAAATGAACAGCATTATTTATTACTTGGTTACGACCGTTATTTGATATTTTTAATGAGTTCGTATTTATACGGGTTCCCGATCAAATGTTGTTTCTGAAAATATGGAAGTAGCGGAGTGAGTTTTTATATTTCTTATTTAATAAGAATCGTTCGGATTTCCGGATGCTACGTGCAAAATATTGACGTTGTTCGTTCTGCTTTACAAAGCACGAAAGTGTATCGCCACAAACTTTTTTTTCGTCTATACTTTGAATCAGGGATGTATTAATGCGGGTCTTGAAGAATCCCGGGATTATATGAAGGTAGAAAAAAATATATAATACCCGGTAACTCGTACCACACGCGAGCCGCCTTACACAAAAATGAGTCGGAGAATAGATGGTTAGCGTTTTGCAAAATCCAAATACCAAATATTATTTGAAAACCCCGACTTATGAATTACATATTTGGAAATAAATTTTGATGTGGCCTCTAAAGATTTTACATTAAGTTATTATGAAATGCGATTTTTTTAGGTACGTACCCAGTTACTTACTGGATCCATACAGTTGGGACGTTTGTACGGCATTCACATTAAAAAAAATCTAAACTAGTGACACCAACGTCTGCAAAGGAAACCATGCCAAACTGTAAGCACCTAACCACCTGCTATACGCGAACAAATTTAAAATGGATAAATTGGTCCTTCGGTTAAAACGGTTGTGCATCACTGAACTGAACTAACCGTGTCACTATTGAACATTATCTTATTCATACGTATGTTTTGACCCAGAAGTCCTCAGGGGATTATGTAATATCAGATTTTCCGGTCATTGAATTGACCGTGGAGAACCTCAATAAATGAGTTCATTGAATTAATTAGTATGGGTTGCCCGTTCACCTTATTAAAAACAAACCCCTTTTTGACTTAGGGATTCATATAATCGGAGCCACACCGCAAAATAAATCATATTAAAGTCGGTTTTACGTTTTCAAAGGATAACTTAAATCTTTGGCTGTGTTCCGCGATACGGGTGTTCACTTGAAGTCTTATCAATCTATGGATGCTGACGATATATTATGTCACGTCAGTGGCTGTTGATACTTTCAGTATCACCCTGGTGAAAGACCACCATTCGGAATTGAAACTTTGCTTGAACTGGTATGGTGTTTAGTGCCAGATCTGAATATCTAGGCATTCCTCTCTTTACCTTTTCCCCTCTATCTTCTCTTCCAACACCCATCAGGCACATAAAATACCCCATTTGAGAAAATCATAGCCTCACTGGCTCCGGGCATTTGGGACTCTAGTATGATATTGTCCAGTATAATATAAATATTTTTCAGTCCTGAAAATGAGCAACAATTTTTTTTTTCAAATAAAAACCAATTGCTACCAATATTCTAATAATGTAGTATCAATAGAAAAGAAGGATTAAATAGCAACTGTAAAAATCATAATATCTTCTCCAAGCTTAAATTTTCTAATGTTTATCTGAAGCGACCTGCCAGATTAGCATGTTTTTCTCTATCCATTTGTACATAATTAGAAAGAGAATATTAAGTAATATTTGTATAGCGACCTTGGGGTGGTTTCTCATAAAAACGGCGCTATACAAATTATCCAATTATTATTATTATTGTATTGATTTGCTTATGCAGAATCCAAACTACGACAATATCAACATTGTATTTTTTTCCAAATAATGTGATCGTCACTTTACTATCTCCCGGTAACTTCATAACAGCAAAAAGCACATAATATGAACGCAATAGTAAATCGGTGCTGATTGTAGAACGGCTATTGTTTGTATTTAAGGGAAAGTTTCTGAGTTCCATTTAATAGAGAATAATCACAACCACCCTTGTCCAAAGTTGACTACTTCCTGGGACAATATCTGCATTACGTCAGTTAAGTAACATTCATTGTGAAATATGATTTGCGTAGAAGGATATGTAAGAAATGAAGAAAGATTAATCAGATATATTTATTATTTTTTCGATGTATTAAAGTTTACATTAATCCTTACTCCGGATTAAATACAACAAATGCCATTTCAAAAAGGATCCGACGTTCTTTTTCTCGCGGAAACAATTAAAATCTTGCTTCGTCAGGACAAAAGTGAAACAAATCTCAAATGAAATATGAAACAGGATCACTGTCTTAACGGGATAATACTCTACCACTGAGCTAATGAGACCTAAATATTTTCTGTCTTTTTTTAAATATCGTAATTCAATTTAAGAATGATTTTAATTTAATAATTTTATTAGTTATTTTCAGAATTAATCGGATAGATTAGGTATGTCCGAGACACTATCTAGATTTCAAATATATTCAGGTAGAACTTTGGAATCATAAAGAAAGATAGCAGCCAAAATTATGGGAAATAATTGATAACAATATTGGTAATTCTTAAATTGAAATATTATATCGAAGAAACTGACGGAAAGTAATATTAATAAAATGAAAGTAATAATTATAATATAATCATTAGATCAGTGGTAGAGCGTTGTCCCGGTAGGACAGAGGTCCGATTCCCAGATGCGACGGTTGCCTGTTTATTTTATATGTCTTTTTCGTAAGGAGTGAGAACGAGGAAGCCTTATTTAGCAGTTTATTTATGCTCTCACCAAAATATTATTTTATAATTTGATAATATATCGACGGCCTCTGTGGTTGAGTGGTTACGATCCTCAGCTACGAATCCCGAGGTCGCGGGTTCAATTCCTGGCGAGCGTAATTGTACTGTTTCATATTTTATTAATTAAAAATAATATACAGTAATTTGCGGCACGTTCCAGAGTGGAAGATACTTTCAGTATCGCCCTGGTGAAATACCAATATTTGGAATCGAAACGTTGCTTGGAATGGCTTTAGCCGTATTTGTTGACCAGGTCTGAATAGCCAGGTCTACTCCCCCATCTTCCTCTTCCCCATCACCTTCCTATTTCCACCCCCTTTAGCTTTACAACATACCTCGATTGAGGATTCCATAGTCTCACTGGCTCCCGACGGTTGGGTGCAGTTGGGACTTGTGCGGTAAACAATTTTTTTTGTATTTCTTGGCCGTAAACTACGTAACAATTTCAAGACAATTTATTTCCTCACCCTATAATGTCTAATTATGTCTGTACTTGCTTAATTTAAGTTAGTTTTAAGAACGCCAGTGAATGGAACGGATGTGTCGAAACCGGTATCGCAGTAGTAAAATTAAGTAACAAAAGTACACAGTAAATAAAACTGTTCAAACAAAAACAAAAAAATGCAATATTTTATTATAAAATTTGATTCATTTTGAATCCGATTTCGACATTTATGTAGATACTTAATATATGAACTGTATCCGGTGACAGTTTTATGGAAATTCTTCGAGCAAACAGTTGACATATCAATGTCAAAATAAATTTTATTTGTTTTGATATCTTATTGAACCCTTCACAGTAGAATCCAATCTCATAAAAGTAGGCCTTTTACCCTGAGATATGATATGGGCGTAGGATTTCCTTCTAGGGTGGGGAAGGTACGCCCTTTGTGGACTCCAAGAAACGCTCACAATTTACAATAAGAAAGACCGGAAGGGTCAAATAAAGCATGAAATGGTCGCAGGAAATAAAATTTCGGCTCTTTGAAACGTAAATTGTTTATTATATTCTATAAGACGTCATCCAGGTTACCAGGGAATGCTGACTTCAAATTAAATATTAACCTTTTGGATGTTCTGTGGGATTTAAATATAATAATACGTTTGATTTTCAAAAGAAAAACATTCGGTTTTTCTTATATTGTAATGTGTTTTTATAGACTGAAGTGATGTATGAATACCGTATAAATGTAATATTACAGCGTTGCGTTTCTGTTCAGTTCTGTTTGAAATAATTTGAAATAACGGATTTCGTGAAAAAAAAACTTTATATCGGGACACGCTATCTATTAAGCTTTTAAAAATGTTCTTTCAGGAAACTCAAAAACAATTTCAACGTGTCCAAAATGCTTTTATCCGATATTGCTATTATGTTCCGAGACTCGAGCATTTCTCGAAATCTTAGTATTTCATTAAATGTGCCAAATGTATAATTAAGATGAGTTTGACAAACTGCGGTGGACCCGTGACTCTTATGCTTATAATACATGCCATTTAATTGTTATCCCCAGACATCTAACCGCTGTATTTATTTATTATTTTTGCATTCACGATAAAATCCAAATATTTAACTCTCTCAAGAAATATTTTAAAGACAATCTTAATAAAAAAAAAACTTCCAACTAAATTCGCCTTGCAAATTTTCTGAAATTTACTTGTCTTTCCATAACATTTCCTTTTTCTTCGAAACGCACACATTTTAAATATGCTTTCCTAATTACGATATGTAATACAAATATCTCTTTATAATACATTTACTAAATACAATTTTTTTAAAAATAAAACTGTAATTAATGCATATACGAGTACATGTACCATATATTATATTACTTTAATTACCAATAATAAATAATGTACACTCTTCTTCCATCCACGAGCAAATGCTTCTAACGGAAGAATAGTATAAAATCTATAAATAAAATCTGTATACCATGTAACAAAAAGTTTAATTAATAAATGAATCTAAAACAAACAAAAAAATGAGGGCAGTTACAGCTATTCTTCAACAAAAAATTGGCTTGAAATATCACTATCTAGTCTAACATCGACATCACTGCAGTGCTTCAAGAAGTTCGGTATCGAATGTTTGCTGATTGCAGTCAGTCGCACAACATCATAATAGTTAAATAATGTAATGGACCTGATTTTCACGGACACTGATGAAATCAACTACACTCTAAACTCCGGAATGTATAGCTGAGCAGCGACTTATTTAATCAATATTCTGTAAAAATAAAATATGTAAAATAACTTATAGACCAATACATGTTTTTATAATTATTTGAAGTAATCCGATTGAGTTAGGATAGTCTCGCATTACAGGATTAACATAATACACGAAGTGTCCAAATGAGAATGTTCCGGAGAACCATTATCTTTCATTATTAAGGAGAGCGCGATGACTTGTATTGTTTCGTTTACTGTCAATTACTAAACTCAATCCTATATTGTTTGCAAGTACACTGTACATAAATCCATATTGTATTGTCAGAGTCCAAACGTTTACGTTGAATTTACAATCAGCTCAGAGCTTCCATCGCTCTAGAGGAGTTACAATCGTCCAATATGCTTTGTACGACTTAATCCTCTCAGATCTCTGCAGCATCCATCGGGATGATCACGCCGGAGTGCGCTGAAGAAGCATAAAACTCTCGTTCGCTCCGGGAAAATATACAGATTAGGGAGATGACGCGAAGAGATTAAACGCCATCCATCTTCCTCCTTTCATCAAACTAATGCGCGGGGCAATACTCGTAATTCCTGCCTAATGTCTTCTGTTAAGTCATAACATAATCAAAACCCCATCCCAACTCACTTACATCATTTTATTTATGCCGAATATTTGGCCATATCGGAAAATATGCTTTCGAATGAAACACTTTAAAACACGTGTGTGCTGGAATTATATTGGGTTTTCTTATTGATTCTAAAACATTAGGCCGAATTGGAAAAGTCTTTCAACAAAAAGAACACCTGGGAAACATATCGAGTAACCTTGTGACGTAGATTATATCGAAGAACTAATGAAGCATTTTATAGATTTTATACACATGTCTTTTATATCAACGTTCAAGAGGCTGGTTAAGTTAAGTAATGGTAGGCACTTAGTTTTATTGTGCTTTGTACACTTATTTTAAGAGCCTAGTTCATTGTTTTTGAATATAGGATTCGGATTAATCGTAATGAGTGCTATATTTATAATCTGTAAGACAGATATCACTCTTTATACGCGCACGTGCTGGGGTACTTTATTTAATATGAATATTAGATGTTACAACTTGGCTTTTAAATTTGAGCTCCTAACTTAGAGTTTTAGAGTTAATTCCACGACTTCGAACGACAGTTGAAATGCTTGAAGGAATCTCCGTTTTAGAAGTTACATATTGTTAAAATATGATTTCATGGAAATGAGGTGTCCTTTGGAATGTTTATTTTTTATTAAAGAGTGTACATACACTCAAACGAGATTCATAGAAACACTTGAAACAACGTGAAATAGGCACCTGAGAATATAAAAGCACTCGCTTTCCATCATTTCCATAAAAAAAAAGTTTTTACAACTCGAGCTCGCAGTTTAATATCGAGTTAATTAACTTGAATATTTTGGAAGCCGCTAGAAAAATGAACAAAAAAAACTTTTATTAAATGAAAACGGGAGACGCATGTTCCATAAATAATTGAGCTCTCATAATGCAAGCATTGTAACCAATGAAGAACATCCAGAAAACTGTGTCTATTTTACCGATATTTCATTGTAAATTGTATAATTTAGGTCTTTGGCACCGGTACACAGTCGCTGACACAGCAAACGAATATGTCTCGATACTATGCTTAACAGCTCGGCTACCGGACGAACAGTCGGCTTGTGTATTTCCTCCTTTGTTCAAAACGAATCACTTCGATAATTACCTTTCCCTCCCAAAAAAAAAACTCTCGTAGGTGGAGTTATTAAAATAATAATAACAAAAGCTCGTGTATCTCTATAAAGTGGACGTTTTCACTTTTTTGATATTCAATTTTATTTCGATTCTTTATTGCTAAAAATGAAAGTGTTTTTCTGATTGAATCCGAAGAACTGTCCCCATTTTTATTGACTTATTTCGAATCGCAATAATTCGCTCGCACACGAGTTTGGGTGGACACGATCTATAAACCACTTATTTTATGGATCAAATTCCCATGTAGTAAGTGAGTGGCTCGCGAAGTAGGTCCTCATAGGCATTTTTATGGAATTTATTTGTGGATCTCATGTGCCCATCAAAGACTTAAGATCTTAGCTCCGTTCCCATTTCAATCTTGGGTGAAAAACCCCCAAGTAAACTTATGATTTTAATAATATTTGCTTTGTCCTATGTTAATAGAAAATCTTTAAGAGGAACGGCTGCCCGGCCTCTAAACCTAATGATCTTTTTTTTCATCAAAAAGTATAGTAAATATCTAGCAAAGATTAGAAGTAATTTATTTATTTTTGTTTTGCATTATGAAATATAGGCCATTAAAGGATTTGATTTTTCGCTATTTTTGAGGCACCTTAAACAATTATTTGGGGGCTAACGGTGATTTAAAAAAAAGTTTTACCCCGTTTACTTTGAAAATATAATGAAAGATAGAACATGTATTTTTTTTAAATATTAAAATAAGCATTAAGGTGAACTTTGAATTTAATTAAAAACGATCAATTTATGTTTGGGGAAACACAAATTTGGGGAAAATAATTTAAAATATCGACCCGAAAATAGTTTTTTTTTTAAAGTGTTTTGTTTTTATATTTTTAATCAGGTATTATATTTACATAGCAAATATGATTAATTAAAAAAATTAATACAGTAAACCCGCAAATAATTTTCTAAATTGCCTCTCAAATTATGTTCTTTTTTTATGGCTCATACGTACTAGATATTTACTAGACCTATAATTAAAAAAAAATATCATTCAGTTTGGGCGGGTATTTTGGCCTTAAATCCAAAATTAAGTTATGTATGAAACAAGCAGCGCAGCCGTTCCTCTTAATAGATTAAAATACAACGATAAATAAACGTAAAATATCTGCTGAATGATAACTCTAAGAATCGTCCGGGACGTCATCGAAGAGGTCTAAATACGATAAACCCATCAAAGAAAATACACGTATCTACGTAATAAAGAGCTTGGCATAATGTCTCAAGCTACAGATTTAAAATTTTTCTTCAATTATGGATGAACAGATATTAATTTTTTTTCTAATTCATCTTTATTTCTCTTAGGTCTTTACTTAGGGTACTTATAATCGTGGTGTAAACATTACGCGGCGCGAACTTAAACTTAACTTATTTTTACGGTGTAGGAATGACTAAAACTGCCTCATACCTGGCTCAAGGTCGGTTTAACAATACCAACGCCAAACCTATCATTTTTTACGGACACAAAAATCGACGGTGGAAAAATGTTTTCGCTCAAAAAGCATGTTTCCGAAAACAATATAAGTGGATGAATAATGAAAAACAATTGTTCATAACGTAAATCAAAAAGTGAATTAGTTTTTCGCATATTTAATCGTCATGTTCGAGAATTAACACTTTTACAATGAGCCACTTTTATGGAAATGTTTATCTTTGATATTTGAAATATTGCGAAGTAAGAAGTGTTGACATAATTCTTATTAAAACTAACTGATGTGTACCCGGCCTTACTCAGGTTTATATAAAGCTATGATGTTGTGAATTATTCCTTGCCATTAGGGTGCCATAATTGATTTGACAACGAAAGTAACTATCTTTAAACAAAGAAACTATTTGAAAATTTTATTTCATTCCATAAGTTTATTTTTCAAAACATATCTAAATAATAGGGTTCTCATGTAGGTACCTACTTGTATTTTCATTTTGAAAATACTCTACCCAAAAAAACCTTCTTCTTTTGAATATGCAATCTGTAGCTAACCAGAGTGTTATATCTATTGGCTAACCTGAATAAAACATGGCGGGTTCAATGTTTTTCATATTAATTTTAAAACGTTACAGCAACAGTTTTAAATATTGGATTTCATTCAAACTACTTTATAAATCTTCCCGGCACTAATAAGAACAAACTGTGCTATTTTCTGCGAAACCGGTCCAGTGATTTTTAGAACATCGAGTACAAAGAAACAAACAAACTTACATTGATTTTTACATATATAGATATAATAGATCAATTTATGAAGAGTCGTCGGGCATGAAAACATGCACGCTTTAAGGTCTATTCACATCTACCGGCATCGTGCAGTGCAGACACGTAAAGAGGCAGACACGGCACAGAACAGAGTATTCACACTACACCGTGCGTGAATGCGTTCATAGATTATGTAGCAACCAATTGTGCCGTGCCTGCCACTTTTCGTGTATGCACTGCGCGGTGCCGGTAGATGCGAATCGAACTTTAATCTTCATAAAAATATCCTCGGCCCCCCTTGGAGAGAAATAGTAGTTTCCAGTTGTGTTTTCTCGATTTCCGTAACGACGGGTTTCCAACAAAACTACAAAATATATATATGGACAAATTACAGGAAATTTTATTTAATAAATTGATACCCAACTCGTCAACACAAAAATGTATCCCTAATTTTTTAAAGATAATTTTAAGTCCCGAGAACCCCCGTTAGAAATAGTAGTATCCCGGGCTGTCATACCTATTTCGGTAGCAACGGATTTATAATCTAATATTCGTATAATAAATACTAATTGTAAGCAGGTTACATAAATATTTCTTTAATCATGGAGGAAATTACATCACGCTGACAGGCAAAGGTATATTTCTGTTTCATTTCAACAACAGAACTAACTAACTAACCATCACGCAATTTCTCCGCGAGCGAAGACAGAGAGATTGGACCGCCAAGTAACTCGGTCTTGGCACACACTCTTTGTTTCATTCACATTCATACATCGTCTCATGCATACCCTTCTGTTATTCTGACTCTTGACATGGCCCGACTCAAGTATTTGGTTCACTTGATCGTGGCATGTTTTCATCGGGCGACCCCTACTTCTTCTACCATTCACATTAGCATTATATTTTCAACTTACACTCCTTTCCTCGTTCATTCGCTCTACATACCCAAGCCATCTAAGCGTCCCTTTCCTAATGTATATATGTACATTAGGAAAGGGACGCTTAGACATACATATACATGGTTTTACCACACAGGGATTTCGTTTCTTCAGCATTCACTCTACTTTCATTCTTTGGTATCAGCACTCCATTGTGAACTGCTAGCTTTGCTTTCTGACAATTTTTCGTTAGCGCCAACCGCGTTCAGTCCTTCATTGATGGAGTTTCGTGCATTTACCGTCCTTACAATATCCCCATCAGCCTTTCCATCTCTCGTAAACATACTTTCCAAATACACAAACTCATCCATCTGCTCCAAGTATTCATCATTCACAACTATATTGCACACTGTTTTCATACTCTCTCTTGCAAACACCATTAGATTTACTTACATTCATCATCTTTACACATACTTAGTTCATCCTAGATACGAGAATATAAATCAGCACCGTATCGTCAGCATGCAATAGGCAACATACTTCCAGATTACCCATTGTCGCGGCCAAGCTCACCTCTCTCAATTACGGATTGAATAATTACGATGGCATTACGCAGCCTTGCTTAACACTCTTTGTGATGTAAAACCACCCCGTAAAACTCCCGTTCACCCTAACACATGCAACGCTTCCCTTGTAAAGACACGTGATTGCCTGGATGAGATTGTTATTCATTCCATATTTGGAGAACACCTTCCATAACTTTTTCTATCAATCCACCATAAAATATGCTTTTTGTATATCGACAAAGGGACGGAAAAGTTTCTGGGTTTTTCTAAAAACTTCTTTGTGAGCATACGCAATGGGAAAAAGTGGATCATGCACCCCCTTTCATCCATGAAAGCACCTTTAATATCCCATATTTTATCTTTTGTTTCCATTTGTACCCTTCCAATGAATATTCTAACACACATCTTGCCAACTGAATTTAGCAGGCTAATAGCCCTGTGATTTCGACAACAGATTTCCGGAAATTAAAAAAAAAACAACTAAATGTCTCCGGAAGCACTTGAAAGACAGCAGGATGAGGGTACTGATAGCTTCTGAATAATAGAGATTTCTGGTATCGCAAAGCGAGGTGAAACGCATTTAAAATAAATACAGTCTATGACGGGTTAATTTCCGTACTAATTAATGTATTTTAATAAATTTAAATCCAAATGTTCTCCTTTATTGCACAAGAATATATTTATGTGTGTTACACCCCGCATGCAAAAAACCTCTCATTTCTGTTAAAATGTATAATTACTTACCTTAAGTTTGATTAATTATCCACACAGATTAACTCCTTGATACCACCTTCTTCAGAATAATCGCATTGTGGTGTGATGTTTTGTAGGTGTGGGATTACAGGTAGTGAGAAGTTGAGGAATGAGAAGATATTTCAATTTGAGTACACGCCATATCACGGTTAATGGCATAATAATGTGCAAACACTTCTCCACTTTCGGAAGGATATTAAAGCTTCAACTAATCAGGATAAAGGCCTAAATCTAGAGGGGATTCCACCATAATTTTAGATATACTTGTTTAGCATTTAGTTTAGAAGCATATTATTAAATGTTTTTATGTAGGGTTCCACTTAGTTACGCTGTCTTTTAAGTAATTTTGAAGAATAATTATGCTACATTAAATTGTGTGGAAGTACTCGTATATACCTTTGAAGCACAAAATAATTTGTTATGTGTCATTTTAGTTCTGACAACTGACCACGTTTTAGGCCACTGATCCATGAAATTAAAGATTTATCTAAGGAATTTGTACAATTGTATTGTATTATATCTATAAATATATATTGATTATTAAAATTACACGCAATTTCCTCCATCTGAATTCATAAAATAAATCCATATAATCCAAGTTAACCCATGTATCTATAACTGTTAACCTATCTAGCTTTCGATTGGACAAATTCGAAACTGATTAGATGGATTAGCAAATCAAACGTAAGAAAGGTTTCTTATTGGGTTTCAAAACATAATCATATATCGACTGCTCCAAGGAAGACGGCACTAACTCCTATTTTGTCATTTCACAGGAGAGCAATTTGAATGTTCGAAAATGTTTGCATATTCCTAGGTGAGAGTTTTGAATATTATTTGAATAGAATAAATATTAATAATAATTATTAGCCTGAAACCCTCATCCAAATTGAAAAAAAAAAAAAACCTTCCGAGAAAAGATAAATGTCGCCTACAGGACTCATATACACTAGTATATATTGATTAACTTGGCGGGTTTGCGATAAGCCGACGTAGCTCAACGGTAGAGCATCTGACCGGCAATCAGAAGGGTGCAGGTTCGAGTCCTGTCGGCGACATTTATCTTTTCTCGGAAGGTTTTTTTTTCAATTTGGACGACTGCTTCAGGCAAATAATTATTGTTTATAAAAATAATTGTTACCCTTTGCGCTATGCACAAAAATCTTGTCTTAAAAACTTTAGTTTATCAATTAAGAATAAATATTGTTTTTTAATACTTTTTTTAACTGGTTTAGTATATCCCTCAAATTTGCGCTAATTTGTAGTTTTTTGGGACATACTGCTGTTTTCCCCAGAATTTATATAATATCAAGAGGTAGTATGTTGAGTTAGTTCTTTGTTACAGGGAAAAATTAAACAAATGATAGAAGTAGCTATGAGGTGCAGTAACATAATTATTTAAAGGGGTGGATGCAGCTTTACATGACAGCCGGATAGATACCAGATTCATATCTATGGTCAAGAACTCTACCGGTAATCGTTGAAAGAATGAAACGGAAGGAAAAAAGAAGGTCGGCAAGAGGGCGGCAGACATCAATTTACGGGAGCCGTGAGGCGCGGAGTATTTTTGGCACACTACCGTTGAAGCGACCTGGAGTTTCGGTTTTTTTTGGCATACTACCGTTGAAGCGACCTGGAGTTTCGGTTTTTTTTGGCACACTACCGTTGAAGCGACCTGGAGTTTCGGTTTTTTTTGGCACACTACCGTTGAAGCGACCTGGAGTTTCGGTTTTTTTTGGCACACTACCGTTGAAGCGACCTGGAGTTTCGGTTTTTCTGTTTGCTGTGCGCTGTTTGCTGTTTGCTGTGCGCTGTTTGCCATTAACAAAGTGCATCATGAAAGGATGCCAGAGGGCGTAATTTTATCCATCCTTGGAGAAGAGGTGTACTTTAAACATCGGTGTTTCATTTGATCTATTTTTTAGTTTATACAATGTTTTATTAAAAAAAAATTTTTTTACGTATTTGCATATTTTGATACAGTTGTTTAATTTTCATGGTTACATATATATTGCGAATATTGAAAGCTCATGAATAAATGACTTAACGTCCTTAAAATAGTTGCGATGGTGTATAAATTCCAGACCAAAAACTGCAAATTTAGTGACGACATAATTCACCGGATCCGACGCCGCAGAATTTTTATTTAGATTTGCGTACAAAAAGCTCTACATTTTATGGTCACCTTTCTGATTGAATTTCAATATTTACACAAAAAGAGTAGAAGATACTCTCTGTCCTGGCCCGAAAGTTCACCATTTTGCTTGAAATGGCCGTAGAGTTTGGTGATCAAATCTTAACAGCCAGGTACTTTTTTACCTTTCCCTTACCTATCATTTAGGATTCTTGTGCGGTATTCAAATAAAAAAGGCTGTGAATGTTTGATTAATCTAATATTTGCACGTACTTACTCATTATTTCGGTGACACGTTCCACATTATTAGAGTAGGTAATATATCAGATTGAGAAAGTTCCATAATTTTGGCTTCGGTGCCTCTTCTGAATAATACCTTAACTACCGTATTATTGCGAAACAAAACCCACTTTCATATTTAAATGAAAATACTGTGATAACACATAGTTTACATCAATTGCAGAATTTTCCTTTTTCGAGTTTTTTAAGAGCTGAACCTGAATTTTATTTATCTGGTATGATTCATAGGCAACTTTAAATAATAGTTTATCTTCTCCTGTGGCTATTGAAACATCAACATACCCCCAGTAATCTTTTTAGGCTTGTGAAAAGCGAAATTATATTGACCATTGTAAAATCTGAGTACTGTCTCAGTATGGCAGATGTTTTTTTATATGAATACCGCAAAAGAGTCCCAACTGCTCCCAACCGTCTGGAGCCAGTGAGACTATGGCATTCCCAATTGGGGAATGTTGTGAGGCTGAAGGTATTGGGGAGGGGAAGGAGAAGGGAAGGAGGAAGGTGGGGAAATATCCGGCTTTTCAGATCTGGTCACCAAACACGGCTTAAATCCATTTCAAGCAGCGTTTCAATTCTGAATGGTGTCCTTTCACCAGGGCGATACTGAGAGTATCTTCCAGTCTGGTAATGATGTTGTAATGCTTCTTCACTTGAGTCAATCTAAATACAGCCCACATATTTGAAAAATATAGCCCGCGGAAGTTAATGGTAAAAGAAGTCGGGGATGCCCGAGGAAGGCATGGTAAAATCAAGGGAATCAAATACTTGAGTCGGTGATGACAAGGGTCAGAATAACAGTATGAGTATGTATGAAGGCTATGAGGCGATATATGAATGGGGCAAGGAGTGTGTGCCGAGACAGAGTTGTGTGGCGGTCTATCCTGTCTGCCGACGTGATGGTTAGGCTATATTTTTGAAATGCTTAGATCGCTTTCTAGGTACAATTCCTCTTTTTCCTCTAGGTATAATTTTTTTTCCTCCTTCAGTGGTTTTCTTGCATTGTGCGATTCCACTACTGGAAAGGCTTGGGATGTATAATGGAGAATTTTCAATTTTAAATGAAAACTGATTAATTTTTAAAAAATTAATACTCACCTAAGAATATTAACAAGATTTTAAACACTGAAATGGCTCTTCTGCAAAATTAACTGAAGTGAGTTATTGCCGTCTTCCTTGGAGCAGTCGAATTCAAATGACAATATTGACACTTCGCCGTGGAATATAGAACTAAGTATGACTTACACCCAAAGATAACTATCATTTTCCGATGAAAAGGGCAGCAACTCAACTTACTTCATTAGTAGGTGGAAAAAAAATAAGTCGGTGACATAAAACTATGTTCAAAATTTTTTTTTGTCGAAATAGTAACGTTTTGAGTTACAGCTGTCTTCTTGGGAGGTAGATAATTATTTATGACACCCGAAAAAGGAACTAACTCAAAAACCTCAATTTAGGAGTTAGTGCCGTCTTCCTTGGAGCAGTCGATATTATCTTTACAACTAGTGTAATATCAAATGTTACTTGTATTAATTAACTTACATATTGTGTAAACAGCCTATCATTTAAAGTTACGTGGAATAGTAAAACTAGTAAAAGGCAAGTATATTAGAAAAGCGGCAATGTGCTCAGCGATTAGCATTCAAAACTGTAAAACGACGCAAGAAATGTTTTCAAATGTAACATTTTACGGTTGCGTAGAAAAAGGTGAATAATGATATGTTTACCATAATCCTAATGCGGGCGTTCCTGCCTTCCTAATGTCGGTAGGAATAATATTTTTTGCACACTACTCGGTTCATAACAAAAAATCTAAACTACTTAATAGTGTTATTACAAAATGTTTTTTTCTGTGATAGGTACAGGAACTGTGCAGGATAAAAAAAAATATTTTAATGTTTTTATGGTATTTACCTAGAGTCTGTCTGAGAATTTCAACATTGAGGTTTCAGTGTTTAAAAATTCTAAAAATTTTTTTCGTTCTTTTGGTGATCAATTTTATGGAAAACCATAAAATTTTACATTGGTAAGACAAAAGAGACTGCATTGGGCGTAATTAAATTTAAATCATCTTATAATTATGTACAGAATTTTTTTTTTTTTCAATTGACAATAATACATATCTCTCTTAAGCAATGCTTGTGTTGAGAAGTGGAGTGTGCATATTGCGTTTTCATGAAAAAGTAAAAGTAATGGAAATTATGGTTGAAAATGGTTTACATGATAATGTTACAGAGTTACTGGTACATAATAGAAAAGAGAGAGTGCATAGTGACAAGTTTTGATTTAGTCGTTATGATAAACATAAAATAATGTATATTAATTGATAAACTAAAGTTTTTAAGATAAGATTTTTGTGTATTATAATAAAAAAAAACATGTATTTCACATGTCGTCACTGGTCATTCAGCTGAGTAACGGCACAACCCCCCGCCCCGGACCTAGCTGTCGAATGCTTACTGATTTTTTTAACCTGTAATGTAGCACGCACTATATATTAATACTATCTATCCTAATTCCTTAGTACTAATAATTGAATGGTCTTATTAACAAACATAATAAATCTGTTAAGTTAGGTTATTTGTACTGTGATAACAGCAACAGAGATTCTAAATAAAAGTGAATGTATAGCTATATATATAAAAATCAATGTAAGTTTGTTTGTCCTCGATGTTTTTGAAAATCACTTGACCGGTTTCGCTGAAAATAGCGCAGTTTGTTTTTATCAGTGCCGGGAAGGTTTAGAAAGTAGTTTGAATTAAATCCAATATGTTAAACTGTTGGAATAACGTTTTAAAATTAGTATGAGAAACATTGAACCCGCCATGTTTTATTTAGGTTAGCCCATAGATATAACACTCTGGTTAGGCACAGATTGCATATTCGAAAGAAGAAGGTTTTTTTGGGTAGAATATTTTCAAAATGGAAAACACGGGTAGGTACCTACTTATAGGCTTTATGATTTAAATATCTTTTGAAAAAAGTAAACGTTACGAATGAAATACAATATTCAAATGAATGTTTCTTTATTTGGAGATAGTTACTTTCGCTGTCAAATCAATTATTGTACCCGAGCTAGGCCGGGTACACATCGGCTAGTTATTTATAAATTGCTATTAGAGTGAAACGCGCTTGGGGTGAAATATCACAAAGTCGCGCTGTACAAATGAATTGTTACTTTAATTAGCAAAACTGTTAAAGTTTTTCTCGGCTTGATAAGCCTCACCGTGGTATAAGAAATGTCTTTGAACTTATTTTATACAGTTTATTTACACAAAATAAAAATTATTACTTCCTAAACGCGTTTTAAAAATAAAATAAAAAAAAACTTTTGTTTGGACATTTTATTAAATCTGAATATTTATGCCGGATGAAGAAATTGAAAATAATGGACATTTTAAGAGAAACAAGTGTCGAATCTGCATTTTGCGAGCTTTTATTAAATATTAAGGAGAGTGAAAATAAAGTTTGATTTGACTTTCTACGTCGGATGAATCGTGCAGTGTCGATAATTTTCATTTAAAAAAAGGAGAATTTATAGGAAAACTAAACTTTTTCACAAAAGTTGAAAAAAAAAATGGGATACTGACAATAAAACGAAAAACGTAATTTCGCAGATTTGACATCTTTCCTACGTTGGGACCGTCGAAATAAATATTAGACAAAAATACAGGATTTTTTCTTCACACTCAACTATTTATATTAATATATCTTATAATGACAATATTCCGCAGCTTTTAGTAGCATATTTAAACAGGCAGTTTTTGGAGTGTTTTATGTTGAGAAATTTGTAAAAAAAGTGACATTCAGTATACGAAATCGTGTATTATTTTGAAGTGTAAAGATAAAATATGAACAATTTTTTCAATGACTTCAATATATATGTTATAGACGAGTATTACGAAAAAACATTTTAGGATCAATGTTTTAATTTTGGACTGCCGATATTCGAGCGCCCTAAGGAAGTGGTGCGAATATTTGTTAAAAAACATGAATAAATTCTTGTTTTTGTGTACCCTTCCAAAACGCCACCAACCGGATATACGAATAAAGGCGCAGTTGCTTGGCCCGCGATAAACCACTCCTCGCTGTAAATTAGGCAATGTGACGTTCAGCAAGAAAAAAGAAACACTCTCCTCCAAATGCTGGGTAAATGGCTTGGAACGTCCCTTTTGTGTATCCCCTTTGTCTCCCAGTAAGTGTGGCTCGGGAATGTGGTATTTTTATATCATTTTTTTTTACCAGGCGTGAACTCTGCGCGGGGATGGAGACATATTTCTCATCGCGAAGTGTTCTGTGGGATTTATCGGAATAAACACTTAACTGACATCATGAATAATAGATTCAGCTGTTTTCGTTCAAAGCTCGGAAAAGGTTGGAACCTGGAAATAACCCAAATGAAAAGTGCGCACTTTCTTGTACGTAAATACTTTGATAATAATAATGCTATATTCCAGAAGGTATGCAGGGCTAGTGCAATTCAATTCGTTCCATGGGTTACAATAATAATGCACAAAAATAAATAACAATATATAAAAAGGAATATAAAAATATTAATTATTTTAAAATTGAAAAGGTTCTTGGTAGATATTTGACAGTATCCCGTTTCCAACGGGTCATCCTGGGGACTCCATCCATGCAGCCGTGGCAGTAACGATGGTATTCTTGGATTGGCGTACTGTGCACTATAAGCTTCCCATGCGGTGGCGGAGAAGTGAAAGAGTGCCCTCCAGGAACATTTATGCGCTGCAGTATCTTGTTAGACGGAATAGTTGGCGATATGCATTATTGTAGGTGACCTTTATCTTATGCCATTACATTTAGCTTTGTATTCACAGTCCAAATTTGCAAATAACTAAATGTGTAAAAAAAAATGTTAATAACTATTGACAATTTCCCATTTAAACGAAAGTAAATTCTTAAGTTTTTTTAAGTAATTTAATAAAAAAATTCATGTCTTAAAATTGAACAATAAAAATATAAATATTAAAAATAATTCTAGTGAATACTTAAATCAAGTGTAAAAATCGTATCCTCTCCAAGCTTAAATTTTCCTAATAATACTCTGTTTATCTGAAGTGTCCGCCAGGTAATTATGTTTTCCGTGTCTGTGTGTACTTAATTAGATAGATACTAGGAAGCAACATTTGTACATCGTCCCTGAGATGATTTTTCAAAAAACAAAGCTATACAAAGTATCCAACTATTATTATTATTAAGGAATGGTTTTACATCCGATAAAAAAACATGTGGAAAAATAGGCTTGAAAAATCATCTCAAATATATTCACTAAAATTTTGAAAAAAGTTCTAAAAATACAGCAAACATGGTCATTTATGGTTGTAGTTCATTTTATACATATATTTTTTTATCATAAAAGAAGATGCATAGTGTTATTAACACGTTATCTGTCGATAATCTTTACCTGTTGTCGGCGAGGCTTAATTTGTATGCAGAAAACGCCCGCTCCGTGACAACTGGTGTGGCTGTATAGTATTTGAACACGGGCGGACGTGTTAGCAAACTGCCCTTCGCTAAATTACTACCTACTTGATCCTACAATTTTGTAGGGATTTCTTCGTATGTGATTCATAAACACCTTGGTTAGATGCAATACATTTTTCCACTAATCCCCATCATTACGGCATTTTCGTAAAATATTCCATTGTTGTAGATATCTAGCTTGTCAATTCGTACGTTGTGTCACGTCTAGATTATTGCAACGGAATATATGCGAGTCTCCCCAAATACCAAATTAACAAATTGCAATCAGTATTCAACGCTGCAGCAAGACTTTTTATTTATATGAGACATCTACAAGTCGGATGTAAATCCGAGACACTGTTTAAGTTTGCAATTGAGTTCGGGTAGAACTTTGTAAACATCTTAAAAATAGCTGCCAATAATATGAGATTAAAAATGGAAGATAATATTCACAAATCTTGAATTTGAGATATGATATCGATGAAGATGACACAAATTGAACTTGTCTCATTAGCTAAATCGGTTGAGCGTTGCCCCGGATAGGCAGAGGACCTGGGTTCGAGTCCCAGATGCGACTGAAATATTTTTAGTTTCTGTCCTTTTATCCGGTTTCATCTTTCATTTAGGTTTGTTAATATGATTTTCTTCAATGATTAAATACTTTTATTATGTTATTAAAAGAAATAAACCGAAGTAATTTTGTTGAAATTAGCTCAAGTTATCTTACTCCCGGTGAAATAATTGATACAAAGTATTCAATAATTAAAATTATTTCTTGAACAATAATCAATTCCATTGGTCTGTATAGGGCCAAAGAGTCGAAAGGTCTTATATAAATTGGCGAAATTGGTATCCTTTCAAATCGGCATGGATTACAGTTTAACAATCATTTTTCGTTCAGTGGCAATTTCCCTACCCTAGGGAGGTAATGTTATTGATTCTATGATCTGAGGGTAAAATCAATAAAAATAAAACTACTGTTTGTAGGGTGAAGACTGATTTTTTTTTTCAGAAATTTATTAGACATAATTAAGAACATTGTTTACATGGTAATAACAAAAGTGTGTTTAAGTATTAATTTATTTTTATTTAAATAATCCTTTTTGTTTTCTCTTTTCAAATTTAATACCTCCCTAATTGAGAAATTCTCGTGTTCAGGGATTTGATGGTAGTCAACCTCCAATAGGAGCAGGAACCTGAACCGAAGAATAATCATTGTGCCACAATGGAATTTCAGCATCAAATAACCTTTTTTTAAATACGTATAAGATATTCGCTGTGACGAGGGGGACAAAGGTACAAATAATTATGTTTGCATACAACTCTTATACAGCTATAAGAACGGTTTGTTATCATTTGATTAATAAATATTAAAGAGGGTGCTCGCAACGATATCCTCTTCAGTGTTTCATATTAAGATGAAGGCCCATTTCGGGTTCCCTTTGTGTGGATATACTGCTCGTCACGAGAGGGGACATCGCGATAAGAAATTGTGATTGAGAATTATTTCCGCCCTAAGAGTTTAGGAGAAAAAAAGGTTAAAATAGATTACACAATTCTTGTTCAGGAAATACTTTTGCGTCGTAAATAAATCAAAACTTCAATGGATAATTTGAAATGAAACCTCTGCTTATCGGGGAATTGATTCTAGTTTAGGATGACATAACTTTTAGGATATCGCAAAAAAGTTTTTGAAACAATTTATCTTACATATGATCCTAACTTACAGACAGGTTTATAGTTTAATCATTACAAAACTTTTTTTTATCACTTGAGAAGACTGAAGTGCGTCTTTTAAACGAAAACTATTAATTTATTTTACAGACTCCAACTTTCTTCGTTTAAAATATGGGTCTTGGAATAAAATGAAAGTGTCTTTATACTAAGTTACTCTTGAAATAAAATTAAAAGCCTTCTCTTTTTTAGGTAGCTACATTAAGAAATAATTTATATATCTAAGTATTTAAGGTCATGGTTTAAGTTTCTCCCATCCGATAGCATTATGTGACTTGGGGGTTTAGGACATTATACGACTCAATAACCAAAAGCCTATACCGTATATATCAAAAACATATATAGACAGCGGTCTATGTATTGATTGATATGGAATTACGTTCAATATAACTATGATAAAGCCTAAATCTTATAAAAAAGATCCACCAAACCAGCCAAACAAATAGATTTTCACAATAAGCAATCACTTTGTGGATTGACATGATGAATTAAATGAAAAGACACCTTTTTTTTAATCCACTTTTATTTTTGTATAAATACGTTGACTAGTTTCTTAATTTGTATAATTATTTATTTAATTAGTATATTTTTTAGTTCTTAAGATGATTCAGTCGAATCGAAACTAGTCGACGTGTTTATACAAAAATAAAAGTGGATACACACAAAGTGTATTTTCATTTAATTCAAATAGTTGGACTCGTTTTATTGCAAATAATAATTATTGAAAGACTCAATCTACTGAGAAGGTTCAGTTTGACATTCGTCATAGTTTAACCCAAAATATTTAACTACGTGTTGTTACATCTACGATGTTAGGAATACTCATAAATATGCATCGTGCGTACTCAAACAATGATTATTTGCCGACGTCGCGGCGTCGTAAGGTTCACAGACATTGGCACGAGTTGAATATTATCGTAATAGCTATTATCAATGAAACTTAATAGAAATTTGTTGATTCAGATGAACACATCTCTCATTTTAAAGGGCTGCATATTATTAACGTTCTTAATAATAATATTTTGCAGAATATTTTAGCAACAAACATTTCCAAAAGTAAATTCAGTAAACCATACTAAAAAAACTACAACAAAGCTATTTGAGTCACGCAAAATAAAGGTTCATTGCTAATCTACTTATATGACCATAAAAAAATATCAACTCAACCATATATGAAAACAGATATTTGGGAAGAAAAAGTAACATGGCTTGAATCATGTCAATACCGCCCAAGATTATTATTATTTTTATATTTTTTCATTTAATATCTACGGTATAAATATAGCATAAACAAAAATTGTACGTCACAGTTAAAATACAAGCATAAGAAAATAGTAAAAATAAGTTTAAAAAGTAACTATTAAATATGGTATTAGATCGTACAATGACCCCAGAAAGTATATAAAGAAAATAAGCCCTTGAAGGATATAAAAGTAAGAGATATGCGTACACATAAAACATATAAGTAGTCTTAGGTTAAATTAATATTGATTGAAAAGATACGATTGTAAAAGCCTTCTCGTACTTAGGTTCCGTGCAGTTAAATAGATCCGCCACATCTGCGTATCTTTTACAAACTTCATATAATTTAGGTACAAGCGAGTGTTTGTATTGCTCAGTCCTGGTATTGTTGCATTTACACGGGATTTTGGAACGAGTAGCTTTCGTAGATGTATGAAGTTGAGTGAGGTTAATTAAATCGGGGGTGTCTATACTATTATTTTTATATACAACAGATTTTTTAGGAGGGCATGATAATATGATTGTGTTTAACAATAAATTTTCGTAAACAAAATCAAAGTTTGAAAAAATACTTGGGAATACACGCTTTTAGCTAGATAATAAAGGTTTAATGGATTCAAAATACCCCGAAATTGGAATTTAAAGGACACAATTTTTTGATGAAAAAATGAATTTGTGGCTTTGTTAAAAAAAGAAGACAAATAAATAAGTTTTCATATTACAATGTAATTATGAGCATATTCAAGTTAGTTACCAATAGTTTTCATACCATTCTAGATATTTCATAGTGAGAAATGTAATCGCTGTTACTTGGTTGTGTTTAGAGAATAGTTGGACATTTAATAGTAGACAAAAAATTAAGGCGCTGCGATCATTTAAAAGGCTCCAAAAGGCCAAGATAGCTCATAGGAAAATTAAAGTGAGTTTAAAAAAGCACAGTGGTCTAAGTGCATATTTTTTGCTTTAACGAAGCGGTGTTCAGAAATTAGGGGTACTTTCGAAAAGGAGATGATTTTTCGTCATATTCTAAGACAATTTTATGTTTAAACTGTTGCATTATTTAACGCTTTGCAAAGAAAATATTTAAATGGAAATGCGAGCGTATGAAAAAAGCTATTTATAGGATTTTAAATCCAAATAAAAATAAAACAAAATGATAAAAACAATTAAAAAAAAATAAATTAAAAACCGAGTTATATTGTTTTGCCTCATTTCTTTAAAACGAACTGTCAAACCCGAATGTGATAAAAATTAATGTGTTGCCATAGTAATTTAAAAAATAGTTTATTAAATTTCTACATTTTATTGCCAAGCTATAAGTTTTGTTGACAAAAACAGCCCATGAGCCTCCCATTCTCAAAATAATCACCACTACGCATTTTTATTGTCGTTAAGAATTCGCTATTTTGTAAACAGTATGTAGAGATACTTACTGAATATGGTCTGGAATAGTAATATGACTTTCATCTTCCTATGGAGACAAAAATCATGAAATATTAATGATACTGGGATTTCCTAACTCGTGCGCTAACGACACGTATCAATTCAATAGGGTTGGGATGAAATGTTCACCGGATTATCCCTCCCTCGATCCTTTAGTCCTGTTCTCATGTCGTAAGGCATTGTGACTCAAATTATATCCGTGTACTAATATTTTTTTGATTAAAATACATTTTTTCCATTTGTTTTAATTTTAACAAGCATCTTCAGAAAAATTGTTATTTATAATCTTTATAGTTATAATTTGTAGTTTAAAATATTCGTTTCCATTCGTTTAAAATTTAATATAAACATATATTTTATTTTATTTAAAAAATTTAATTTTGTTTTTAATTTATTTGTTTGCTGGTGTATTCTTGACAAGACCTCATTTTGGTACACTTTGTCACATTATACGTGTGAGTGGGATTTATTGCGACTGATTGAAGCCACCACGGGTACTTTGTAATATTTTGTATACAGTACAATGTTATTAATTGTTGTCAACTGTAGAATGTAGATATTATATATATAAAATAATATTATCACAACCAGGGGCGCTATTCCCATTCATTTTAAGGAAGATTCCTTACGTTTTTCCTTAGGGTTAAAGACTTCTTGATTAACTGCGGAATTCCGGTGAGACGTAGTAAAAAGATCCTAAATAAATTCTCAAGAGATTATTTGAAAACACAAATTGATGAAATATCTTTAAGTGACTTTAATTTTATCTTTCTTGAGGAAAAATAAGTTTAAAGCGGAATTGAAAAAAGGACTACAGGGAAAAAAATACTCACGGTAAGCAACTTGATCCACTTGTAATCTTAAAAGGGCTGATAAAAGGGCTTCTGATGATGGACTAGATTATACACAAAACCTCAAATATAAATGAAAAAATTCGGCTTTTATTTAGATTAGAAATAGAAAAAAATTCAAAGAAGAAGATTCAATGAAAGTAATAAGTTCCGACGATGTCACAAAGGTTGGAGGAAATTTTACATCATTCGCATTTCTTTAGCAAGACGTTTAAAACAGATTTTTCATTCATGTTCTTCCGGTGCTCTCTTGTATCAGAGGTTGAATATCATAACCCCGCTGCCTTCAGCCCGGAATAACTCTCAGGCGGAATTGCACTCGTACCAGTCACGTAAGTTGTGAAGTCACGAAATGGTTGCTATTCTTATTGTAGAAAACACATTTTTTAATGCTCTGAGTACGTAAACACATGCCAAAGAAAAACAAATCACCAGATAAAGGTCAAAGAGCAACGCTGATGTACATAGACAGCCTCCAACCTCCATTATTTATTCAAGAGGAACCCTAAGAAGACAGTTATATGAAGTGGTCTTCAACTCAAGGGACATAATCTGTTTCGTATAAACAAAATTATGTTAAATGTACGTGGTCAATTTTCTAGTTTGTTTCTTATGATCTGTTCATGATGTAACACGTAACATGTCAAACGTACATGCAGACTGATCATTATTCATCTTTTTTAAATTGCCTTTTCAATTTTACAAGA
Source organism: Halesus radiatus (assembly GCA_022606495.2). Taxonomy (NCBI): domain Eukaryota; kingdom Metazoa; phylum Arthropoda; class Insecta; order Trichoptera; family Limnephilidae; genus Halesus; species Halesus radiatus. Next base: position 226,366 of record JAHDVE020001200.1, read on the forward strand.
AAGTTAAAAGTACCGGAAATATTTCTAATGATTCATTAATATTTTTGAAATTGTTGGCAAAGTAAGATACCAGGAAACAGCCTCTTTTCAAATTTAATTTAAGTCTCAACTTTCAGCGAGTAAAGTTCCCCCTAATTTTTCACGGAAACAATATTTTATAAATAAATTATTATGGCGCTCTAATTCGATATTAAATAAAAACGTTTAAAAACTCTTTAATCGATTGTTTTGTTTTACATTTTTAATTAATGAAACATAATATATATACAGGGTGTTAAGTGACGTACCTGATTTATTTTAAGCAGTGATTCTTGACTTTATTTGGAGTAAAAAATGTGAGTGACCAAAATCTGGTCTCCCACGACATTATTTTTAAAAAATTTAAATTTATCTAAATATATATGGGGGGGTTGCTCGGTTACTCGGCTGTGTGATCCATTGACGACACGCGAAAAAAAAATTGGCTGTGTTTGAAAAAATAATTGTTGAAAAAAAAAACAACCAGTAATGTCACCGGAGACCAAAATTTTATTTACATATTTTTACTCAAAATATGGTCAGGAATCACAAGTTAAAGTAAAGGCGGAATCATATTATTGTGTCGTGGTGCATCAGAATAGTATCGGAACCATACAAAATGTTGGTGAGATTCACATTAGTGTGGTGAAGTGTGTTGGGGCGCGCTGTGTCGCGATCGGTCGGCTCCGATTGTCGTCAGAGCGGCGATGTGTCATGGCGCTTCACAACACACAATACTAATGTGTTTCTACCGAGCACACAGTATCACAGCATACAGCAAGCCTTTATTTTGTCCCAGGGTATCGGTCGACGAAATTTCGTATGCATTTTTCAATACCGTTTTCATTCATATAACGTATTTTCTGAAACTGTATTTTGGTACTGAAATAAAAATATGGAATCTTTCCTCATCACTCTCTAGCTCTTTCACTAGGCAATGAAATTCACCCCTACTTCATTTCAACCTATTAACGGGATGAACCCAATATCCTTTAATTTTTAAATAGTTTAAACATAAGCAGAAATCTAAGATTTTCTTCAAAATAATTATTAAGTAGGAGGAAAGTATTATAGACGTGTATATACAGTTCAAAATGTCGAACGCGTTCCGACACGTTAGAATAGTGTGCACCCTTGCCGATGTTACGTCACACCACGACATAATAATATGATTCCGCTTTAACTCTATGGTTTCGCTGCATATTTTTAATATGATTATTCCATATTGTGTTTTTCATCTTTCGCTTCATTTTATAAATCTGCTCTGCGTCAGACGAATTGATAAAATAATTTACTTTTCGACAATTTGACAAAATACGGTGAGATTTTGTGTCGTTTAACCTAAAACGTTATGTCATTTTGTGTGTTTTATGTCGTGGTTCTTACGTTTTTTGAATAGTAGTAAGAAAAATATTTTGAGTAATACAGGGTACATTAAAACTTTTTATTGTACTATATAAAGGTTAATAATTTATATATATTTTTACCAATAATTCAATAATCTTAACACTCGAATCATTTAAATTGTTTTAAATTTAGATGAATTAGTATTTTTATAATTTCACATGGTTTAAATGTGCTTTTATTGATATTTTATAGATGAAAATTATCAAGTGATGGTTAGTTAGTTAGTTAAAATTATCAAGTGATGGTTAGTTAGTTAGTTAAAATTATTAAGTGATGGTTAGTTAGTTAGTTAAAATTATCAAGTGATGGTTACTTAGTTAGTTAAAATTATCAAGTGATGGTTAGTTAGATAGTTAAAATTATCAAGTGGTCCAGACATCTAAAGTTCGTTTTCACCCATTTCAACAATTTCTGATGTAAAGGATTGATAATTTAGTATTCAGAATATAATGGAGAAAATACAGAAAAAATTAATTGTATTTGTTACAACACACCTATTCACATTCAGGTAATATTCGCTGACAATAATCTTAATTAGGTGGTATCCATTATTGACATAACACTATTATTAGATAATATTTGTATAATATAGACCAGATTTAATGACTCATGCCTGAATAAGCCACCTTTGTGGATCATTCTTTCACGTGTAATGTAATATAATATAATGCTTTATTTTAGGCACCCACAAGGGAACAATACTAAATGTGAAAAGGGCCTGCTATTATCCGACGATGATGATTCATTATAAAAAATATTATGTGCTGTCCTTCAACCCATTTCCATCATTATCAGATTCAGGTAATATTGAGAGAATATTAAATTAAAAAAAAAAAACTCCCTTTTTGCTTATGTATAGTACACATTATGTGTACATAAACACATGTATAAATACACAACGCATATGTACACATACATGCATAGTAGGTTAAAAGGAAACATGTAAAGGGAACTTGAGTAAGTAAAATATGAATAAAAATAGAAACTAAACACAGCGTTCATATATTAGGCATTCCTTCGCAATTCATTTGTATTGGATAAAATAAATACAGTATAAAGTATTTGTCGAACGTAACGGAATAAATGGTAATAAATGTAAACTATTTATTTTTAACCAAGTTAAAAAAAAACTAAATGCGTAACTACCATATACACTGAGTGTACAACGCCAGATTTTCTAGCACCGTCAGGGAAAGGTTAAACAAAATGAATACGAGTTTTTCTCCCAAAGAAGTGTAAATACAACCATTAGACCAGCAGATTTTTGTAGTTTTAAGTACTTTAAAACTTTGATGTTTCCTGGCAACAGCGTTAACAATGTTGGTAAAAATGTTTCAATTTAACAAGAGACGAAATTTTTTTTTATTGCTATGGAATTTCTAATATGTGTCATAAACGTTTAAATGTGCGACGATATGCGTAATATATTAACAAAGCATAACTGCATATAGCTTCTTTGATAATGTTAAAGAATTTATTTGCATTTGAATTTTATAATTGAAGAACAACGAATAAATTACAGTGCATTTGGGATGATGATGAATGCATAATTAAATTCTTACGTCTGCTGCTGCTTTTAATTTTAATATTTCATGTTGCGCATCATAATTAAAATGGTTCACCATGTTTTATTTATTTTGGCACGTAGCATGAATAAGCAAATATGTTAGATGTTCATTAATCAGTTTATCTGAGCGAAATTAAAAAAAAATTAATTATATTAGTTTAAAGACTTCAAAAATAATTTAAAATTGAATTATCTGACGATTTTTCTTAGGAAAATATTTTCATGTAGTTTTATTATTAAAACTAATACATTTACTCAAAACATTTTGAAAATATGAAAATTCTTTCTCGCTATTTCTTAATTTAAATCAGAACTCATATCCTGTCAATATTTTTTTTTGCAGATACCATTAATAGATGCAAAGAACAGTTCTGTAAGAATATACAAGTTTTTCATTGACATCATTTTTAACGGAAATTGAAACGGTTTGGTACCTGAATTTGTGAATTTCTTTGGATTTAAATACTGTAAGATTTACAGTTGAAAGGGGATAAAGCCTTTAGAATTTGACGTGAATGTAACACTAATTGCCCAACGTAGTATAACGGCGCATAGATAAAGCGCTACAGGACAAGGGAGGCGGATATGTGGAGCTCATTTTAATTAAAAACCTTAACGAAGCGGTTTTCAGTGAACAAGTCCGTTGGTATTACCCCCTGCTTCAATGAAATTACTTCGCCGAGCTTAGTTTTAACCCGACTTTGGGTGTTAATAGTTTGCCGGCTGGGCAGCAGCACCAACGTGTCAACATGTTAATTAACTTTAACCCCTACCTATAAGGGAGGGAGGGGCATTGCGGGACAAACACACTGCACCCCTTTGTGCAAGTTTTCCGTTTATTATTAAATAGGACTCTATAGACTTTACGCGACACGTAGTCTCAATTATTTGTAAACCCCAGGAACTAATAATAATAATTGTTCGATTGCGCGCCGCTTTCTTGAAATAAAAATCGCTTCAAGGGTGATCGTACCTACTACCTACTCGTTGTTGGAGGGTTTCCCGAAGTTATTTTGAATAATGATCCAGAGATCACCCGCCGGTGCGAAGCCCAAAAAAATAACAGTTTAGTCCTTAAGCTTTGTAGATTCTGATGTAGGTATACTTTTTTTCTCTTGTAAAACGTTATGTATTTCTATTGTATCAGTATATTTAGAGCCTCATTTATGTTATTTTCCTGTTTATGTACATAATTTTTTAAATATTTTTCTATACATATTTTTCAAGAAAACTTTGTATAACCTAATATTGTGTAGCTAAAATTAATAGTCCCAGAATGAGTTGAATTGATAACTTATGGGAGTGAAACATCGTTATATGTCTTAGTAGAAATAAATGGAACATTGTTTTGGAATGTTCCAATGTTTTTTTTTCTTTACGAGAAAACACAGTTACAGACAGTAAACACAACAATATAAATATATTAATTGTAGAATTCGCTTGCATCCTAACTATTTCTCACAGGAAAACAAGATCAACAGATAAATAAACATTTACTAATAAACACGTAAGAAAAAAAAATTAAAACTTGCTACACAGAAAAACGAAAAAGGTACACAAGTACAATGAGTACGTGGAAGTTTTTTGTTTTGTTTTACAGGAACATAGCTTTCGATTTTCTGCTGAAAGTAATGGATGCACCGAAGAATATGTAGGGATCCTTCAGAGTTTGATTTTGACTAAACAATTTCCACATTCTCCTGATTGGATCCCTGACACCACAAATTGTACGCGTCCGGCTAATGTGGAATAAATCGTTAAATCTAGTACCTACTCTGGGTGGTACTTTTTAGTTTATTATTCCGAGTAATTTACGGCAGTAAATTATAATATTTGCACACTTTGTATAGGGTCGTGGGGTCAAGGTAGATTTACATAACATGTCCATTTTGGTACGTTAATTCTGTAACTGAGGCATCGTATATATTTTATCTGAATGTTTTCAATATTTTATCTATGGGCGTTGTAAAGTAGGGCCCACACGGGGTATAATATTCAAATTGTGAACGGATCAATGTGTTGTAAAGGAGAAAATATGTTTCAACTTTTCGGAATGGTTATCAAAATAGCTAATCAAAATAGGAACATAATATCAAAATATTTGTGGACGTCTACAGTAAGGATTATATGTTCTCGATACACATACTATACGACAACGACTGGTGCGAGGCTGAGGGGTTGGAGAGGGGCACGGGGCGGCGTGAGGAGAGCACAATTTGGCAGAAGAGGGGGACAGATAAATTATTACAAATATCGCTCGGCTAGCGGTTCTAGAAATGTAATCTAAGCCGCGCGTATACTTACTATATATTATAGTCTGTGATGACTGTATGGCATTGTATGACAAGCGATATCGTGAGATAGGCCATGCCCATTGATATTAATATCATATATTCGTCGTGTGTAACGTGGAATTATTCACAATATTTTTAATTTGTAAATCAAGTGGGTTTTTGAGGATGCCCATTGCCCAGGTCTCTGATCCCATATACGTGTTCCAGATAATAACTGCCGATCGATGGAGTTGATATTTTTGGTAAATGTTATTTGTTTACATTTATTATAACTAAAAAAAAACCGAGTTGTAAATACTCCCAATATCCTCTTCCCTCTCGCCTTCCTTCCAGCTTCCCACATACCTCGATGAGGAATTTTTAAAAATTTACTAATGTCGTTTTTACAGTTAAAATAATTTTCAAAGTTTCAATTTTTCTGGCAGAGTACGCGTGACGTCATACGTAGGTATGTAGTTTAATAGGTCAACAGTGAGGCGATTCTAACACAGGTCGGTATGAAATCAACAAATCCAAAAATAAGTAATTAACAGGAATTTAAAAAAAAAACATGATATCGTATACAAAAAATTGTAAGCCGAAGTTGTGACCCGTGTGCGAGTCCATGCAGCGCGACATCGGGCAAAATTGCCCGCATTTTTTATGCTAGCGGCTGACCGACATGTCAGAACCCGCTGACTAATCACAAGATGTTGAAGTCTCTTATGGATTTAATCCTTTTTAAATAACGATTTGTTAATTCTACGTATAATTATATTAAAATAAAACTTATATATTCAGAATCAGCGTTTGTTGATCTATGGGTTCAACAGGGTTCTCAACGCCCCCCAAGGGGGGTTGGAGAGATCAAAGGGGGCTGTGGTATCCTCAAAGCAAATGGGAGGCGGTGACGGACTACAATAGGGAGGTGAAGGACTGAAATGGGGGCGAAGGAAACGAAAATACTTTTAATCAATTTTACTATATGAATTCAAACTTATCGTAGGTACATATGGTCGAAAGAATCATACAAATCATCAACATAAATCGACCGATCATTCTATTGATTTATACAGGTACATTTACAATTTTTCACTTATTTGAATATTAAAATAAAATCTTTTCGAACGGTTGATGGAAGTTTGCTGCGGTAACCCCGAGAAGCTGAGATTTCTCAACTATTTGATAGAAACCGATGTCGCGCCTTTCTGTATCGATGTTCCCTGGGAACTGATAGAATGGAAATTCTTCAACAATACACTCCGTGGTTAAGCTTTACATTCCCGCAATGCAGATACTTGTTCCTGTTTGCCCAATATATATACACAGCGACTGTGACGGTACTGAATGCGGTTATGTTCGATTTACATCAACCGGCACCGAGCAGTGTAGACACGTAATGCGGCAGGAACAGCACAGAAGAGAATATTCACATTACTGTGCGTGAATGTGTTCATAGATAATGTAAGCAACTAATTTTTGCCGTTCCTGTCACTTTAATGGTATTCATTGAAGGTCTATTCACATCCAGAGTGGAAGATACTTTCAGTATCGCCCTGGTGAAAGACCACCGTTCAGAATTGAAACGTTGCTTGAAATGGCTTTAGCCGTGTTTGGTGACCAGATCTGAATAGCCAGGTATTTCCCCACCTTCCTCTTCCCCTTCTCCTTCCCTTCCCTAATACCTTCAGCCTAACAACATTCCCCAATTGGGGATGCTATAGTGTCACTGGCTCCAGATGGTTGGGAGCAGTTGAGACTCTTGTGCGGTATTAATGTAAAAAAAAAAAAATCTGCCGGTCAGGGTTATTTCTCCTTTAGAGAAAAGAGAAATAATTTAATAAATTTAATTTAAAAGTGGGATCCACATTAATTTTACTCTATTCGTCATTAGCACTGAAGAGGTAATAGGTCCCAAACAGGCCAATGAAATAGATCATCTGTTCGAGAAATAATATTTGAAACTCAATATCAACAGGGGTGACGAAAAAATGAGCTTAATTCGGGCACACTGACACGATAACAACACACTTCTGTGGGTTAATCTCTGAGGCGGCATTCTGACTAAATAAATATATACATATAGGAATACATTTCGTCACCCACAATACAAACAGGCGTATCTCATATTTAGCAACTTTCCAAGAGAGGCAAAAAAACTGCAACAACATAAAATAATACAAACGGACGTCAACGTTCTATTATAAAACAGTTTAAGATTATACGAGTAACTTAATGCAAAATACTAATAACGGTAGTTAGAAAACAATATTGAACCTTTTAACGGTAGAACACCGATTGATTAATTTGAGTCTGAATGTTTAATTATCCCAGGAAACGCTCAACGTGAGCACACACTGAAGGTTGTTGGGAGTACTTGGTACAATACTACTAACAGAGGTTCCAGTACCCACCCTTAACCTGACTACTGTGACAGTCCTGAAGGCAGACACAGGCAGAAAGGAAGCTTAACCTTTTTCCTGGCCCCACATTAATCATTCTCAGATTCCATTGCGTGCTGAAACAGGGGAGATGCGCACCCTTCTTTTATAAATTCCGATTGCAGTGCGAAAAATTCCTTCTGGTGGTGTAAGATAGGTTGTTTTGTATTTTTTGTAAAAAAAAACTCTTTATTTGTTTTGTTTTTACCTTTAATTTTTAAAAGTTCAGAAATATATATCATACAAAGTAACTATACTCCATTGATCACCATGAAACAGGTAGCCGCCTAGTATGGTGATCTAATGTTAGATACATTAGTACATTAGATACTCCAAGTAAATGTCTCCATTAAATATCATGTATTTTATAAATAAATAAAAAAATATTTTTAAAATTAAATCGAAAAAAATTCATCAATATTTTAGGTGTTTTTTGGAAGATTGAAATAATTTTGTAATATTTTATCGTACTATTGGATAGTTGTTTATATAATTTAATGTTTAATTTGTAAATTCCTAAAATGCTTTCACGTAATATGTTTAAAATGTATGGTTTATTTCGCAGATAGTTATTAAGATTGATACACTATTTTCTAAGCTTAATTTGGAGAAGTTCTTTATTGTGTTAATAAATTGATATAAAATCATATTCGTTATATTGCAGCAAGTTCAAAAATAAGAGCGTTTTTAATCGACTTCACCGAAATAATCCCTCATAAATAGCCATAAAATACATAACGCTGCCAGAAGTTGGAATAGATTTTTCCGTTCAGAAATAAAATGAAAAAATCCTTTAATAGAATGTTATTTTTCACCACACTTTATGAAAACATGCCCAAACTATTAATTCCATATCCAACATTCGAGAAAATTATTCCGAAGGACATGTACCAAATTCAACGATATTCTCTCAAACACTGACATTAAATTGGAGATTTTTTTCTATTGTTCTGTACATTTCATAAATGTTTCTTTAAAAAAATTGAAATCTCTGCGAACACCCGACTATATCTGTTTAGGGTAACTGGGATAACATTATCTTTCTCCCCGCAAAACTTAGTATACAACCCCTACATTTTAGGGATTGATAAATCCGACGCGAGATACCTTTTGTTAGGGTTTTATTGCGGGAGTAATGGGAAGCTTCTGAAGGGAACATATTCATTCACATAATCAAGGTGGACGTTTGGAATTTTGTTGGGTCGTGAATGATGACAACCTTCACGACTGACTGCCGGTGATATTTCGCCTGAAGATACTTAACATCCTCAAAGTATCTAATTTACCTCTTCCTATTTTGAATTGTTGGCAAAATTGTTATTTCACGCTGTAGGATCGTTTGTCCGTGCAGAACCTTGCTATGTCTTGCATTTTCTTTTACTTGGGTAATAAGGTAGAATGTGCTTCCGCATTCAAAGAATAAATCTAAACGTTGCTTGAAATGGATTTATCCATGGTTGGTGACCGGATCTCAATAGTCAGGTACTTCCCCACGTTTCCCCTCCCCATCTCCTTCCCCTTCAGACTCACAACATACCCCATTGGGAATACCACAGTATCACTGGATCCAGACGGTTGGAAGCAGATTGGTCCTCTTATGCGGCTTTTGCTTTTACCACTCATTACACCGCGAACTGCATTTTAACCTGCAGTTTTCACCGCAAAGATTTAATTTTAGTTTAGGATTTTAACCGGTTTCTTATCCTTTTTATAATTTTCATAAAATTTTAAAGCTCAAAAATTATAGAACCCATTTCAGATAACCACCAGTTCAATACTAAATATTCCAAAATTGCCAAACGTTAAAGTGATAGCGCACAGATACGATGTTAACTACAAGTGAGAATTATGGCAAGCACATGTTATTATTGAATATAAAGTGTTCTTGCCGTAAAAAAAAATTCAGTTCTAACAAAATGTGCAGTTAACATGTTTAACCCTTTCAATTCGACGTGTTCTTGCCATTTCTGATCCATTGGATAGAGCGTACCCGAATTAGTTCAGTGAGAATATTAAGAAAAACGGCTGCGCGGCCTGTTTCATACAAAATTAAATTTTTGATTTGAGACCAAAATACTAACCTAAACCTAATGGTCTTTTTTTCATCAAAAAGTATAGTAAATATCTAGTACGGATGAGAAGTAATTTATTCATTTTTGATGTACATTATGAAATATAGGCCATTAAAGGAATTGATTTTTCGCGATTTCAGAGGCACCTTTAACAATGATTTGAGAGCTAACGGTGAGTTAAAAAAAAGTTTTACCCCATCTACTATAATGAAAAGTAAAATTCAAAATTTAAAAAAATATATTAAAATAAGCATTATGGTGAACTTTAAATTAAATTAAAAACGACCAATTTACCTTGGAACACAAATTTGCCCTATATAATTTAAAATATCGATCTGAGAAAACGTTTTTTTTAATGTTTTATTTTAATATTTTTATTTATGTCATCATATTTAGATAACAAATACGATAATTTTAAAAAATATACTTCATAATTTAAAAAAAAAAAAAACTTCTCATTCGTACTAGATATTTACTAAACCTTTAATTAAAAAATATGTCATTCAGTTTGGATGGGTATTTTGGCCTCAATTCGAAAATTAAGTTATGCATGAAACAGGCAGCGCAGCCGTTCCTCTTAACTCATTTTTGACAAAAATGTTAGTTAATAGGTTCTTGCCTTGGGGTTTTCATATCTCCCTTTCCTTTCGAGCAGTGAAACTTTTTTTGTATATTTATGTTTCTCTATTATAAAAAAGAAAATACATCTAAAAAATTATTTAATTAAGGATCAACAGTGACACTAACGACAGACAGCCCACTGCCTTAGTCATACAATACTGTGAAATTCGAGTTTTGTTTCACCGCACATCAGCATTGCTTCCTGCCAAGGGAAATACCGTGTCTACATTAAAAAGCATTTTACAGAAAACATAGCAGGATACTCTCATTAATTAAAGAAGCCCATTAAAGTCTGCTCATGATCTCACAGAAAACGAATTAAAAAGAGTACTAAAAATTTCAGAGAAGACTTAAAACACAAAAAAAAATTCCTTCCAGCCTCGCTGTGAAGCCTCCTGGTGAGTAGGGCTTTAATATAAAGCATATTACATTCGAGAAATATTATAAAGCTACCTGGTTTAACGTACCTATGTTTCTAAATGAGCAAGTCCATTTATTACAATCATTTCCATTTTAAAACCCCGTTTATGTGGTTAATGCTCTTTTTACAAAGCATCGATGATTACTGATTTCTGACGATGACGGTTATCTTATTTAATAATGCATCACTCAAATATTAATCGTAAAACTGTTACAAAAAGTGCAAAAACTGTATTTTATTATTAGAAAACACAGTTTGATATAATTATATGATATTTTGATTTACGCAATGATTAAAGATAACAAGTTAGCGTAAACTTTTTCGAACCATCAAAAACATTCTAATTAAAAATATATTTTATACACGTGTATTTTTGAGCTATATTGATCATCGGGTATGAAAATGCTTTGCGAAATAAAATTTACTAACCTATAGTTAGAAAACATATAAAATCTCATCGATCCCTTAGAGGTGTTGGATAATAACCACTTTCACACTTTTTACCCTCTTTTATCCAATGAGATTTCAAGCTGCGATGAATTTTCTACCAAAAATGATTTATTCTGATTTCCGGAAGAAATTCCTGGATTACACTCTAGTGACTTTGTGATTATTTATGTTTTTATCAAACAATTTAAGTAGGTAGGTACTCATAAAGTACACACAACGTAAGATACTCTCCCATGTATTTTTATGAGTGATTGGAAATACCCTTTCGAATAAAAGTATTTATTTTTATTTAATTTTTTTAAGTTTAAATTTGTCGGTGACATAACCACTAGGCAAATAACTTGTTTGCCGTCAAAGAGCCGTCTATAAGAAGACCCATAGAACGGGGGTGGTTTCACTGTTCAGGTATGTAGCAAGGGTGGAAGATAACCGACTACCAAAGAGGCTTCTTAATTAAGTCGGCTGGATGAGGGAGTGTTGGGAGAATAAATAGTTTATATCCCGAATTCTTGGGCATATGGAAAACGAAGAGAAAGGAAGCCTAACTCTTCACTGCTGATGATGCTTATAGCATCGACCTCTCCTACGTAACGTATCGTAACTTCAAAATCGAAAAATTTCAGGAGAGTGGTTTAAAGATACAGAACTTCGGTGCAAGGCGAGTTTTTTATTGTTTTGTATCAAATTTGGGACCTTCTTTGCCAATTACACCCCAAATTTTGTGCAAAATAACCAAAGGCTCAATCTACATCAAGCTTCTGTTTCTTTAAGCAACTCTCCGATTTTGAAGTTACGATACTTTACGTAGGAGGGGCCGATATATTGATTAAGTTTTTACATAATTTAAAAGTTAACCGTAATGGGTCATATGATATTATCTATAAAACTATTACTTGGCTTAAAAAATTGTTATTATTTTGCTAGTAGTTTCTTTGCAAGGCGTTCTTGTTTATACAAAGAGAGGTTTCTTTAAAAATGATAAAGTTTTAAAATTAATATCATAATCATTGAGAGCCAAGTAATTCTATGAAAACATAATTTTTAATTAAAATTTTTCCAATGCACTATTTAACATGCTAATAAGTTTTTCTCTTATTTAGTATTGCCAAGCACTTAATTTTAAAGAAAATAGGCCAAGTCGACAGGATCTTATGAAAGAAGCAATATGAAATATATAATGCAGTTTTTTTTAAGGTTGCAAGTCTACAGGATCTTATGAAAGAAGCAATATGAAATATATAATGCAGTTTTTCTTAAGGTTACAAGTCGACAGGATATTATGAAAGAAGCAATATGAAATATATAATGCAGTTTTTCTTAAGGTTACAAGTCGACAGGATCTTATGAAAGAAGCAATATGAAATATATAATGCAGTTTTTTTTAAGGTTGTTAGGTTCAGTTTTCGAGGAGCGGGTGCGGGTGGAAATATTGAAAATTCTCGTCGGTAAATCTTGACCTAGATCAAGCAAGTACCAAAGGGTGGAATACACAGTGAATCTAGCAGCAGCATAAATAGATCAAGGACACCCTTGAAGGGGACCGTTTACAATCGGGTGCACGGGCTAAATAGGGCAAATACTTTTTCGTTAAATCGCATTGTTTCGCTGGAACGTGCTCTCGTTTCCCTGCTATTTGCATTATTCGGTCTGTTTATAAAATGCTTGGTGGTACCAAATACCGTAGAAATGTACTAATACGGGCAGCTCTTGATATTTACCATACATTGAGATGGCAATATGCCATACTAGCGCCCTCTAGCGGCCCGAGTTGTACAAATTGGGGTTTTCCATACATTTTCATGAATTTTCTGTGAAATGTATACTTATAAATTATAGAAAATTCAAAAAATAAATATGAAGTGACCTACATGTGATTTTACTCATTTTTTGCTCATGGATACACATTTTTAAAAGAGGCTATTAGTATTGTTTGAACATTTAAAATTTCGCTGGTCGCGCACGGTCCTAATTGTTTACAAAGAAAATAAAATACTTATTATAATAGCAATACAGTCTGGAAGCCTATAGCCCAGATCGCTGAGGCGGTAATGTAGCATGTTACCAGTATTTTGACGTCTATGATATTTGATTACATGGGTAGCTTTGTCAAAATACCGGCAATGTGTTACACTATCGCCTCTAGGGGCCCGGGCTATAGGCTTTCAAATTGTATTGCTGTTGTAATAAATATTTTATTTTCTTTGTAAACAATTAGGACCGTGCGCGACCAGCGAAATTTTAAATGTTAATACAATCCTAATAGCCTCGTTAAAATATATATATAGCAAAAAAAAAATATATATATATAGCAAAAAATGAGTAAAAATCATATCGTCGCTGCATTTATAATATAGCTTATGTGTCGTTTCGTACATTCTGAGATGATCGAGAAAAACTGTTTTAAAAAATAATTGCAGACTAGATTTGATAAAATTATTTTTTACAATTATTAGGCAAGCTTTCCAGCTTAACAAATCTATTATTTTTAGCAAATCTAGTCTTTGCAATTATTTTTTAAAGCAGTTTTACTCGATCATCTCAGAATGTACGAAATGTCACATAAGCTATATTATATATGCAGCGACGATATGCAGGTCACCTAATATTTATTTTTTGAATTTTCGTTTTCTATATTTTATTAACAAAATGTTTCACAGAAAATCTATTAAAATGTACGAAAAAAATCAATTTGTACTACTCGGGCCGCTAGAGGGGGCTAGTGCAGCATGTTTCCATAAAATGCTGGAGGTATTGTCATTTAAGAGTATTTGGTAGTACCTACATGTCAAGAATACGCAGCCTACAAATGAAATATTTAACAGCAGTAAAGTAAATAATCAAACAAAAGTAAATAGTTCAGAACTGAAGTTTTACCTTTTCTCCTTTTCCTTGTTTAGGGTTTTTTATCCAGTTAATATCTTTTCCCTAAAAACTCATCAAATGTAAAATTAAACTCGGTCAAGTAAATACGACCATCATATGGTGATAGTAATAAGGCCAAAGAGCCGCAGTACTAGTTAGTTAGAAACGTGAGGGGTATTGCTATAAGCCCCAGCTAGTTAGAGGATTACGAAAGAATCCGTAAAATCAAATCAAAATAACATGTCAAGAATACTGTGCAAGTCCGGAGCGTTATTCGTTTCATCATACCATGTTTGTGATATTTATTGTATGTGGATTGAAAATGAACGAGGTAGTATTAATACATTTTACTGTTAGAGGTCTGTCTATAAAATCTGTACGTGTTGAGTGGTTTTTATGGTTTCATGGGGAAAAATAGTTTTGAGCAATGCCGTGGGTATAATCTCAGATGTGCCTTACTATAAGGTTACAATTTGTTGTGATATCAAAAGAGTCTTAATGCTCGGCGCCATTAGAATTATGGCAACCCCATTTAAAGAATGATGCCGGTAAATTAAAATCATGAATAAGTGTAGTAAGACGTAATTTGGAAAGTAGGCATCTTACAATAAAAGGTGAAAAATAAAAGGAACAGTTATTTTTTGAAAATATATCTATTAGGGTTGGTGATTTCTCCCCAGACGATCTTCCACTGCAATTTTATACTGTTTAATTTAATTTTAAACAAAGTTAAAAAACATTTTTGTATCCAATTTCCGTGAATACATATAAGTACAATTTTATTACGGAAGTCATTCGGTGGCATTACCTTAATTAACTTTTTCTGATCATTTCTCTCTCGTACGAGAGCTGCTGACAGGACTTCGTGGAAGGCGAACAATATGTCAAAGGCTATTTGAGAAGTTGCATGTGAAAGAATGGACCGGATGATGTATGGAACAAGGAGGCAGAAAGGGGGGTTGGGCAGTGAATAATCTATCAACAGCGGGTCTACGCAGGCTGTGCGAGACGAGTTTATTTGTCATAAATGGCTTAAATAAATGATGGATGGATAAAATACACATTCATATTCAACTAAACCCCGACTCCGAGGGAAAACCAGAGAGATGCATATTTAAAAAAAAAATTATATGGCTTTCAAATTCATAATCAGTATTGTTGCGTAGACGTCTATTCCATTTTCCATGAATTTTGCAAAAGCAATTATTATTGCACTCAAACTCAACAATAAGTACACGATCTTGGACGGTTTTCCCTCACTGTGTATTTTTTGTTCAAAGAGCGGAAGTAAAAATACAATTTTGAATAATCAACAAGACAATATCAAAGAAAAAGTACACCCTTAGAAGATACTTGAAACTATACCCATGGCGCTTTCGGTTTACCCTTCAACAGCGAAAAACGGGAAAACTGGAAGGGTTATATATGGGTTAGATTATATATTTTGTATATTGGGTATAACGTATCATATGAAACGTCTCTGGTGATACGCTGGTTGTGTTTAAGTTATTAGTTGCCTACTGACTTGTAAAATCATCTGCTGAGAGAACTTGAGGCACCTCAGAAATTCTTAGCACAGTTTGATTTAATCCGCATACTCCTACATACGTCTTCACACACATACGAGTATAAATAGATAACTTGAATAATTAGTGACAGACTTGGAGCCCGACCCGAGTCTTCTTGTAACCACTTAATGTTAGTTTGCAGTTGGTTGCGCGTTTATATTACATATAATGTGACTGAAAAATAATGTGACTTTGTTGTCGTTGTTTATAAACCCCAAAGGTTCGAATCTTTAGGCGGGAAAGTTTTTATTTAACTAAAACTCTAATATCCAGTTGAAAGGTAAACAGAATGTGAAAGCGTAAACTTGTTATGAAAGAAAGGTTCAACGGGGTTCAGATATGAGAAGTAAATCAAGGTAAAATATATATCTTATTTTGTTTGACTAACTTCACTTGTCCCATTCACCGCTAAAGAATATGAGTAGTGAGTTTTTGAGAGGAAGATTTTAAGAATAATCTTTGAACCCATGCGAGAAATGGTATCTGGTGGATGTCATACGGCTGAAGAGCTATGGATAACAAGATCAAGAAAACATGGATGTGCTCTACTGTATATATGGCACGTAGCGAATATAGGAGATAGCGGACCACTGAAGAGGATTCTTCTTAATAAACATGCAAAAAGAGGAGAGGTAAGGGTACCTAGAATTATGTGACTGGATGATGTGAAGGTAAAAACGATACGAACAAGCATTGAGAATATGAATGGATACAGTGAACAGTTTTCGTAAAGCCTAAGGAATTTTCCTTAAAAACAACTAGAATGGGCCTCCGGGAGCGCAATTCCCGTTATTTTTAAGGAAGATACCTTATCCCTTTCCTTAGACTTCTTGCTGAACTGTAGTTCCGGTTCTCGACATTCATTAAAAAATAATTTGTTTGAATTTATTCGTTTTTTAAAATGTTTGGAAAATATCGTGGGAGGAAGATTACAAAAGGTTAATAATCCCTTGTAATTGTCACTTTCCCTAAAAACAATGCCGCAAGATCCGATCAAACATTTGAAATTTCTAAAATGAAGAAAAAACAACATTTTCTGATAAAATAAAACATCATATAAATATGCGACACTTTTACGTCGGACATCTGGCCGTGGAAATTAAAAGTACTGAGTATTCACGTAGAAAAAGTCGAATTTCCATCGAATTTGTATTTATTCAACTTTCAAACCATACATCTGGCAGTGTTCGCAGGTTCTCCGAATACGATGCAGTTTCCTACAAAGGAATGTATGTTTACGGGGTGGTTCAAAAGAGACCGCTCGAAATATTATAATTTTTTTTAAAGATCGACTTGGTGGTGAAGTAAAGCGGGAAGTAAGTGCACTATTTGGCGAACATTACAAGTTAGTCAAAGTAAGGCATTGCAGATTCTCGGAGTTTCTGAAGTTGCATGCGGAATTGAGTAGCATTTCCTCAGATTTAATATAAATGAAGTTAGTACAATCTTAAAGACAATTTTCATGGCAAATCTGGCCCAAATATTGACCCGTTTCTGTAGATCAATACGAGTATATTATTCAATACCTACCATGCCTACCGCCAGAATATGCCCCAGGTATGTATTTTAACAAAACGACATTTTCGCAGAGAGATCGAATGAGCAAAGTTAGGATTTTTATATTCAACATTTGTCAAGGTATATTCGCCATTAAAAATTGTAGGTAGGTGGATTGTTAAAAAAAAAGTTTTTTAAATACACCCGTGAAGACAATAAATAAAATAAAAAAATGGTCTAGTTAGTAAATTTCAATTTGGTTTTATTTTCATACAAAATTTTGTTGACGTTTTGTGCCTGTCTACCAAACAGCCATTTAAATATCTTTCGATTTTTTTATGTTCCCAAGACAATAAGGATTTATTATTTGATTTGTTTTCTGGAATTCTACTTTCCATGAAAGCTGAAATGAAAATGAATTAAATTAAAATATAGTTTTATTTCGATTTGAGGCCTAGATATTACCGCTGTACCATACATTTTAAATGGTAGTTAACTCCGAAGATCCTAAATCCTTTAAATTAGTTTTTGAAAACAAAGGTTTTAAGAGCTTTCATTCCTCTATTGGAAGTTGAATTCGAATCAATTTAATAAACCAAAATAGTCATAAGAATTAAATTTTGTAAAATAAACCAGAGAGTTTTATTATTCTGAAATGGTTTTCAAGATAAATAACAAGAGATAGGATTAGGTAGAACTAACTCAATTTCAAATATCTATAAAATGATTGATAGTGAAGTGTGGCAACTAGCCAATCAACCCTACTATCTACCCCATACCCCGAACCCGTTCTTATGTTCCTTTGATAGATTGTGCTCATCATTCATGGACAAGCACTACACGAATACCAAAGATAGGAGAAATGCTTCCCTGTGCACATTTCAATATGCCCTCCATCCAACTCGAGCACTCCTAAAGACGTACGTGATGACATTAGCTCAAAATCACCAATCTCCTCTACGATGCAGCGCCGGCGAAGAGCAGGTGGGGGTGGGGAAGTTCTTAATTAATAAGATAACAGAGCTTAAGCTGTCGTGACGAGCTTCACCACAACCCTCGTACACCCCTAACTCATCACAAGGCCGGGATGATATGAGATATTATACATTCTTACACGGGCCGATTGATAATCAGCGATGCGACCCTTCTTACAATGTATACAAAATGAAACGTTTATCGGATATGAAATCCACGTGTTCAATCACGTAAAGGCCGCATGGTTTAAGAGGAACGGCTGCGCGGCCCGTTTCATACTAAACTTAATTTCGGACTTGAGTCCAAAATACCCACCCAAATTGAATGATCTTTTTTTAAAATTAAAGGTACAGTAAATATCTAGTACGGATTAGAAGCATTTTCTTTTGTTATGTGTTCAAATATGAAATATAGGCCATTAAAAAAAACAATTTTTCATTATTTTAGAGGCATCTTCGGAAATTGTTTGCGGTTTAACGGTAGTTTTGTTTAATTTGTCATATTTGCCATATAAACATGGTTATGTAATATAAAATATTTTTTTTACATTTAAAAAAAAACATTTTTTTGGGTCGGTGTTTTAAATTATGTGCGGCAAATTTGTGTTCCAATTTAAATTAGTCCTTTTTATTAATTGATAAACTAAAGTTTTTAAGACAAGATTTTTGTGCATAGCGCAAAGGGTAACAATTATTTTTATAAACAATAATTATTAGCCTGAAACACTCATCCAAATTGAAAAAACCTTCCGAGAAAAGATAAATGTCGCCGACAGGACTCGAACCTGCACCCTTCTCATACCTTTCTCATACTAATAAAGTTGGTTGTTTACAGGTGAAATATAATAAAAACAGTAATTATCGAATGAAACACTAGCATATATTGATTAACTTGGCGGGTTTGCGATAAGCCGACGTAGCTCAACGGTAGAGCATCTGACCGGCAATCAGGAGGGTGCAGGTTCGAGTCCTGTCGGCGAGATTTATCTTTTCTCGGAAGGTTTTTTCAATTTGGATGAGTGTTTCAGACTAATAATTATTGTTTATAAAAATAATAGTCATTTTTAATTTAAATTTTAGTCCATCAAAATGCTGATTTTAACACGTTTTAATTTTTAATTTTATATTTTCATGGAACAAGGGGCAATATAATTTTTTTTTTTATCTCCATTAACCCCCAAATAATTGCCAAAGTTGTCCCTAAAGTCGTGAAAAAATATTTCTTTAATGGTCTACCATATATTTCATAATTTAACACATAAATAAATAAAATACATTAAAAAAAACATTCGGTTTGTGTGAGAATTTTGGCCCCAAATCCAAAATTCAGTTTTGTATGAAACAGGATGCGCAGCCGTTCCCCTTAACTTGCACACCTTTCCCCACACTTCCGATGAAGTAGGTTTCCCACATAAACTCTACAGCGATGCTTGCACATACATCAGTCTATTCAATGTTTTGACAAAATTACATATTGACAAGTAATAACAGATAAAGGCACAGATAAATATGAATAAAATATTACAGATTATAATATATGAAGAGTGATAATATATACAGATTTTAGAAGATCAATATAGACAAAACGGATGATATTATGTCAATCACGTGTAGATAATTAATTACATGTCAATATTAACAATTACAAACAACGTGGGCTCTTTGATAATTATAATCAGTGTGCCCTGTCCCGCCCTTATGCGAACTGAACATCTGCCCTGATGATCGACACTGTGAGGTTGTCTGAAACGTTGGCTAAAGGAGGAGGAATAATACTGGTAATAATACGGTTTAATATCCCAAAAATATTTCTCTACAATACTGACATTGACAATCTTAAAGCATACGTAAATCAGTGATTAGACCAGTGATCGGCAAACCGCGGCTCTGGTACAAAAGAGCACGTGCGGGTGCGCCGAACATGGAAATATTGGAGAAAAACAAATATGGACTTAGTTAACAGCATAACTGGTCTGCTTTGAAAGACCTGGAGAAGAAAGATTTTAAACACTTGGAATAGTATTTCAGGCTCATATGATCAGTTGGAAAAATGAGCCTTTACTCTTATTTCCTTTTTGGTTCTACATATTCATGCGAAAAATCTTTTTCAAGCATGAACCACGGGAAGTTGTCTTATTTATGACAAATTGGAAACGTGCCTAAAATTAAAAATAACAACTTACAAACCTGACTTACGCAACTTTCCAAAGAGATGCAAGTCTATAGTTCAGATTCATTGTTTTCCATTCATTGTCATGATTTAATTTTATGGATATTTACTTACAATTTAATGTACGAGTATATCATTAAATAAGATCATTATTAAGTACGATATCAAGTTTTATTCAGTGTACCTATAATTTAATTGAGACTTAAAACTTTAATTAAAGTTTATTATGTTAATAAACAGTGTTACTATTAACATAACGTATAGTTTATGTTTAAGAAATTTGTCTCTCAAAAGAAATCTCAATCGTTGTACTGTTGATATTTGGCTCCGTTGACTAATGAGTTTGCCGACCTCTGGATTAGACCATTCACACAATTTAGTCGTAGTTTAACCTTCCCAACTTTCAGGGTAGTAAAAAAGTAGCAAGGTTCAAATTACTTCCATTCGCAGATTTTTTGCGAATAATATATCATTCCACTAAAGTTGTGACTAAATTAAACCTCTCAAACGGTTTCTTTGTGAGTAAAGTTAACTCCACTCTGACGGAGGCACGAAATGTTTGGGGTTCTATGTAAATGTACCAAGCCGAAATTTATATTAAATTACTGATGTAATTATGGAGGCCTCTCCATTAATAACGCCTTTTTTATTAAAGTAACATATTTTAAACTTGGGTCGGAAATTAATTTGGAAGAGCTAATTAAAATTAATTTTATTCAATTTGTGCGGAGGAGTTAAAGCAAACATTCAATCTGTTTGAAATTGAATATTAATTCATTTACGGGGGATGGATTAGGACAAACTCAAAAACAATAAATTGTATTGAATTATATTTATTATGGAACGGGTTGCGAATACAATATTGATTAATACATTTATTTTGGGGTTTGTTGGTTCAAGAAAATAAGTTCGACTGTAAAAATATTTCAAGGAAGCGTTTTCAATTCCGAGTCGCTTAATTAGAATGAGACGGAACAAGCTCTGATTAGATTTTTTCATTATGGACGACCGATCATCAGACGCAGGGGGGCTTAAGGTTAATTCTGTTTAATATCCTTGTCCACGGGCTCTCAATGTGTTCGTGAGCTTGTTTTAGGTGGGTTACAAAATTGTTTGATAACGTTTAGGATGTTAAGACACTGAAGATCTTAAGTTTTTTGATTAATTAAACAATTCTTGAAGAACGTGATGTTTACAGATCTTATTGTCTAAATTTGATGTTTCGTACAAAAATCTGTTAGGAATGAATTATTGAATTGGGGGAAAAGTGTCCAAAATGGCGTTATGTCCACAATCTTTATGCGTTAAAAGTTTGAACTACCTGTAATTAAAAATGAACAGCAAAATAAGTAAACCTAAAAAACATGAAAGAAGACCTAGCCATTCTCCCCGAAGATACCGCTGAAATTAATGTAATAGTTTTAAAGTGAAATTATTCGATTAATGTGGTGCAATAATCAATAAATAAAAACAAACTAAAGATGAAAACGATTCGGAAAATTTTCGGTTTGGTGAAAAAATTTTCCTCCTGAGTTGAGAGTAGCATTTGTTTATATGTTGTTTCTTTACATGTTACATTTATTATTTATATTTTCATTTTTAACCTCACTAGGACTAAGCCTGTATCGAGGTTAACAATTTAATAAAAAAACACACATTATAACACGAAAAATAAAGATTTATAAATTAGTTAGAAAACATTTAATAAATGAATTAATTTTCAATTATTTTTATAAACAGTAATTATTAGCCTGAAACACTCATCCAAATTGAAAAAGGACTCGAACCTGCACCCTTCTGATGTCCGGTCAGATGCTCTACCGTTGAGCTAAATTTAAAAAAAAAATTACCTCTACCGTTTTTTTTAAGAACTTTAGTTTATCAATTAATGAATTAATTTTCATTTGTATTCATTACTTTATTAATATACAGACATTAAAAAGTGATGCTTTCTTCATCAGGAATATATATATATTATATAAAGCACATAGAAAATAAAATGAAAGCTATAGAATATATATTCTTGATGAAGAAAGCATCGCTTTCAAAACACGCAGATAGATATGTGTACATTAATAAAGTGGTGAATACAAAATAAATTTTAATTCATTTATTAATAATGCCGCCAATTTATTAAGTAAATATAAATATTTTGAAGAAATTAGAAAACATTTAGATCATGGTTGTTACAAAAATATTTCTTGCAGATGGGTACTAAAGCTGCTCGATGGTACGAGAATTCATTACAATGGAGTAAACAATGTAGGGTGACTGTGTTAATGTGGAATCTTAAAATATAAGATACCCAACTAATTTAAGACGGCAAACACAAAAAATGGGAATCCTCGGATAACACGTTTCTAACAATTTAAAAAAAGGTAAACGAGGAATTAGACAATTTAATATATTCTGGAAGACTATTAAATATAAGTGGAGCCTGGTGCAAATAATTTAATTGACCAAAAACAGATTTAGTATGAATTGCTACAAAGTTCAGACCAGAGCCATTTCTAACAGTACGAACTTGCTTTGATCTCTATGCAATATTAATATATTTTAATAATTGTGTGTATGATATACAGCTGTTTTACATTACATTCCTAAAGTAAGGAGGTAGTGATTCTCCTGGGAAAATCATTTTTTCACGGTTTGAAATCATCTTCTTGTTTGCTAATAATTTTGATCTAGTTTACGGATTTCTAATTTTAAGCAGAAGTTTTTTCGGTTGGCCTGTTTTTCGTCATATATTCTTATAGCGGAGGTAATATTATCTGAATTATTTCGAAATTAGCATTTTTTATGATTTTTATAGCTGTTGTTTTGGGATGTTTATCTGTCTTTCCCTTAATTATTTTTATTACGATACATTCATTAAGGTTCGACTATTCTAAGCAAGCCAGTCTAATTTCAAGGTTCTTAATACTTTTACTTTTATTTGCCATATGATTTTTTAATTTAGCAAGTTCACCTTTAACCTTAGTCATCGAGTCTAACCGGGTAATACTGACAATCATCATACTTTTGACAAATAAATTCGTTTGTTTTTTGAAACTTCAACACTTTTTTAATCTATATTTTCAAGTATTTGAGTTTTTATTTTCTCTAGATTCATAAGCATTCGAAAGGCAAATTAAGGTTTTACCAGAATTTGATAATATTTATATTCATTATTTTAACAAAACGTTTAAAAAATATGCCTTTTAATCAAGTTGGGTAACAAAAGTTTGATTTTATGAAATGCGCGTCTCGGAATTTTAAGGATTGAGGACCTCTGTTCCTGTCTCTACACAAGGACACTGATTTATTACTCATCGCGATGCTGCATGTATTTTATTACTGGGATAGTGCGATCTTTTCATATCAGAAGGGATTAGTGTCACATATAATGCTAGAGATAATATAGGTATATCTACTACCATTTGGTCAACTAGTCAAAACAACATGTGAAATATTTTATAGTGAGAAAAAAATAATCGAGTGGAACTATTGAAACACGGTCGTAACAGCTGTCACTCCTAACAAAATAAATGTAGACACATATTGTATGCCCAGAAAGAAAAAAACTCTAGCCGAGCTCCTGTTACAAAATAGACAAAACGAAATATTACATCTTAATTTGCTTGCTCAGTGATAGCAAAATTCTTCGAATAGTGTTCTTTTCATGCTTGAATTTAAAAAAAACAGTTTTTTTTCAGTTCTCGTTTAAACTTTAAATTTAGGTGATATTGTAATTAAAAAAAAAGTTTTTTACTAATTTTGTATAGAAACTTACGAATAAAATAAAATAAAAATTGAAAGTAAGAATATTCATAAACAATAATAAGAAATTAGCTTTTAGGATCTTTGTTTTTGTAGTAAAAATAATTAGTACAATAAATGTAAAATTACTTTGTTGTGTTATTAATAAGAAATATTTTATGTAAACCACTGTTTAATACATAAATATCAACATGGTGTTACACGGTATTCTGAGAAATAATGACAAGTATTAAAAAATAATAAACATAGAAAAATAATTACGTAAGAACAGACAATTTACAAACTTAAAAAAAAATTAACAATAAGTAATTAATTAAAATATGTACAAGAAAAAGGATTTTTAATTTTTAATTATATAACTATTTATTAGTATACTGTGTATCCTGATGAGGGATGATTCGTTTCGGAAACGTGTTGATATTTATGTATAAAATAGTGGTTTACACATAATATTTCTTATTAATTTAAAAAATAACATGGTTTCAAAATTTTTATTTTGTTGAATATTATGATGAATAAAATTACTATAATAATAAAAACTTATTTTCTTTCAATATGCTTTGTCAATCGTTACGATGGGGTTTAAAAACAACAAATCAAATCAAAGTCAAAACTAATTTTATTATCTGAAAATGAAGAATTCCGAGCCAACACAACATTAAGAAAAGAGACTATGCTAATAGTACTACTATTTAAAGGTACCATAACTATACATTGTGCTAGACTTTAAAAAGGCTAGACTAGTTATGCCAGTCTTAAGATTATGCGAGTGGCCTGGCGATTTTAAGAGATTTTGCGTGCTGTCAACGTTTTCAAGAACTCTGGACTATTCTAGAGGCGCAAGTATTTAAGAATTTATGCTAGTGGTGCCAGCTTTTTCAGGAACTATGCTAGTGGCACTAGTATTTTAAGAAACTATTCAAGTGGTACTACTCATTAAAGAAATCATACTAGAAGTGAGAGGCATAGAAATATACAATGCTTTATAGCCCTAAAATCATACTTCTCAATGTGAAAAATGTGACTTTTACCGCATTTCCAGAAGTTGACTAAATCAAATAATGTTGATTTGAATAAAGTCTGAGATATTATCTCAAAGCGAATTCCATCCGCAATTGTGCCTTAATGCAGAACGCTTAGAAATCCAATTATTTTACGGTTTCTTTTTTTCATCGACTGAACAGACGTAAACACCCGCATAATTATTTTCGAAGTTCCAACATTGATGAGAAGTTTTATTGAATCGGTAAACCACCAACCGATTGCTTTCTCCCCCGAGACATAAAAATGTAAAGGTTTACTTAGAAAACTATTCTCGCATTTCCAATTTAAAAAAAAAAGTTTGTTAAACTTACAAAAAATAGTATGGTCGGAATTCTATTAGGAAGCCGTTATGTTATAAATATTAAAATGATATGAGAAACAAAAAAAAAATATGTCAGAAACCCAAAGATTTGTAGTACAGACGTCACCAAGTATAAGTCGAATCGTTGTTCGCTGTGGGATTTAAACTCGGTTTAGCCGAGTTTCATATCCATCGAATTATCGACCGTCTTAAATGTTTTTATTCTTTTAATCAAATGTTAAAAGAATAATTAAATTTGATTTTAACCTAACCAATCATTCTTTTTTTTAATCTTTTTGTAGTAATGGCAATCAATTCATAGTAAAAATACTGGAAAACCTGTCAAGATTAGACGTTAAAATATTCGTAAAAACTTTGACGAACAATGTTTCCGTTCCCAGCCTTCCTTGTTACGTAAAAACATTTGTCACGCTTAGTGAAAAATTCTCAACATTATTTTAACAAATCATTCGTCAAATCGCATTTCCAAACTCCGTTTTTTTCATTCCAGATCGGTCTGCGGGGACAATTAGGAGAATTTGTCAATAACATTTCGGTTTTTGATTAATGCGGGGTAATAAATTATGCCAATACTTAAGGGAAACTGCCCGCTGCAGAACGCCATTGATCTTAAACTTTCAAAGAACGAATTTCAATATGAAAAGGAATTAATCGTTTTAGGAATCAGTACAATTTTGACAGTTTAAATGATGCTATTCTTTAGTAAGCTGTGTTCAGCTTTTCATGGCAAGTTATTTACGAAATTAGTAATTACCGATCGAGATAAATAATAATTATTGTGGATTACTCAAAACTGAAAGGATTTTTTGAGTAAGACAAGTAAACATAAATACTTACCTCTCCGTTATGTTTCAAAGGAATTTTACTTTATTGGATTTATCTAGAAGCATGTCAAACAAAGTATAAACAATTATTAAAAAAAGTATACCCTTTCACCTGAACACGGCGACCTTTTGGCCCGCAATTAGTGTATAAATATACTTACACTGCCGATCTGTCGGTGCGGTGATTAATTTTGTTTGAAACTCAATATTTTTAAGAGTGAAGTCACAAAACTTTCCAAAAATAACTAATCCTCTTTTTACATATTTAAATGTCATTATTTCCCTGATATCTGGGTCTTTATTTTACTAAAATATGTTCACAAACAAAAGTTTTATAACTGTTTTAAATATACGCTATGTATTCATTAAAAAGTACTTAGGATATTGCACAAATACCTATCAAAAAGTGATAAGGTTATCAGGAAAATACGTAAATGGTATCTAATTATTGCGCTATAGATGGATTTACTCTTACAAAGTGAACCTAATTAGTTCGCCGTTGAAAAAAAAGTTGTTAAGTATTTTCATAGAAACTAATGTCTTATTAGATTGAAATTTTGTCTTTGAAATAAAGCAATCAATTTTTATTAACTAGTTAATAACAATCTGTTCTTATGAAGATCGGCTATAGACGAAACCGGTAGGCGATAACTTCTGTTATAAACGACATGTTCGTGAATATGGCGTTAGCGACGTCACGTCGGTCAACGTCGGTAACAGCCGTCTTACCAGCCAGTGGCGATTGTAACGTCATGATGACGTTGTAACCAGTTCGAACCATTTTGGAATGTGCGTTTTTAAAATCAAGGAATGAAAATAATAAAATTAAACATTTTTATTATTATCCCATTTTGTGAAAATACCCTATTCTCAGTGCAACGGTTCAATCCAGTTTAATTTAGCGAATTATTTTCTATCTCCCAACGTCACTCCATTAGTCGCATTTATAGAGCACGTTGGGAGTCGGTTAGAAGAAGTAGGTCGGGTGCTGAAAGGGATCTGGCTTCTCTAAAGCTGACGAAAATAAGTTAAATTCAACTCTTTAACCTTTATCATTTCAAAAGAAAAATATGATAAATGTGTATTTTCATTCAAAGAATGTTGTACACAATGCTCAATTCATTCGTGCCATTAAAGTTAGGGTGATCAATTATTGTCTCATTTCCTGAAACCGTAAAATATATATTTTTCGTTTCACCGAAAAAACATGAAATTTTTTCAAGGAAAAACTAGTTTTTAAGCGAAATACTCGTACACAATATTAAATTTTACCTACTGATCTTTATGACGTTTAAAATTGTAACAACTTAAACATTCATGGATATACATAAGAACCAACTTTAACAGTTTTAAAATAATATCTATTTATCCATCATCACATGATATTGCTACAGAATAAAATATTGATGTATTTTATTTCTAAAATTCTCCTACATTACGTAGGTACATTAAAAACAAATAAATTTAATGATCGTAATAGTAGGTCAGTCAAATAGCACTAAGACAGAAAAAAGATAGTTAAAAATTGTTTGAAAAATTATCAATGGATGTAAAAAAATTAAATATTTTGTATTAGATGACGGCCTCCATGGTCGAGGGGTAAGGCTTTCGACTACGAATCCGAAGGTCGCGGGTTCGAATCCCGGCGTGCGCAAGTAAATTATATTTAATTAATTTGTGTTGTTTCACAATTAATTCATTTAAAAATAATATATAGTATATTTGCGCACGTTCCAGAGTGGAAGATCACCATTCAGAATTGAAACGTTGCTTGAAAAGGCTTTTAGCCGTGTTTGGTGACCAGATCTGAATAGCCAGGTATTACACACCTTCCTCTTCCCCTTCTCCTATCCCCAATACCTTCAGCCTCACAACATTCCCTAATTGGAAATGCCATAGACTCACTGGCTCCAGACGGTTGGGAGCAATTGCGACTCTTGTGAGGTATTCATATTTAAAAAAAAATTAGATAAGAAGGTTGTACGCACGTCTGTTCTATTTGATGGTTTAAAAATAACACATTATATTTTTACGTTTATGAATCTCGACAGAAAATAGTAGGTGGTTTTAGAGAACGATAAAACAAGGTTCACCGCACTTATTTCTATATATTGTATTATAAGATTTTCCACAAATGCTTGATGATACCTAGAAGACTTCATTCATTTATTATATTATAAACGCCCTATATGGGCTTTTATTTATTTTATTATAAAAATTCAAATCACAATACAAATTAAGACAGGAGCAAAACACATCACAGTAGGTACATAGGTAAAATAGATAGTCTTCACGAAATACACAAACTAATTATTTAAATTGTCTCACAAACAAATTCAGCACTAACAACGTGTAAGTGCCATTTCAAATAATAAACAACAGAGGCGAATATACAAAATACACCTCATTTTGGTGTCAATATGATTTTTTAATTCATTTTATAGTGGACATATAGCTATTTTTAAAATATTAATATATCTGTAGTCCCCGCTTCCCCGCTACATACCAAAATCTCCGATGAAATTCAAATTTACGCTGGCTTACCTTACCCAAATAACAATTCGATTTCATACACTATAAAACTGGCAAAGGTAAGAAAGATATTCTAAAAAGTCTTTAAATTTGCGGTTAACATTTTCTCAGCTGATACAAAATTACATTTATGAATCAAAATATCCATTTATTAGAGACTTTATTGGAAAACCTCTAATGAATAAGTCACGTATTCCAAGTAACGCAATTTAATACTAACCGGAATACTTTCAAATTCATCTCACCAGTATTTTTGTAGTTGATGTTTATTAATTATTGTTATCTGCTCTTCATTTCTTATTTAGAATTCCGGGGCGTTCATTAAATAATGTATTCTCGTCTCATGTTTCCTGTCTTTAATTCACCATTTTGAGGGCACACACGGGGCTGGGCCGTAATTAATACCCTAAGCTTTATGATATTTGTGTCGCACGTGTTCGCCTCTCCGAAAAAATAAGACGTAGCCGCAATGTTTGACGCGGCTACTTGCCTAAAAAAATATATTTACTTGTACGAGGTCGGACCAAACGAAAAATAAATGATATTGATGTTCTAAATGTCCCGAACCCCAGAGCTGAATTGAAATATGTATTAAATATGTATGCAAACCAATTTATGAAAATTTATGAAACATGTATACAGTTGGCGGGAAGTGTTCCTATTAACTGCGCAATTGAAACTAGCAAAATAAACGAGAGTGCGAAATAACGGAGTGAGAGAGATAGAGGTGTTGGTGCGCGTCGCCAGAGAACTCTCGCGATCCAGCGTCGGAAGAAGGTGCAGCATCGCGCACCCAAATCGGAGTCCGCGAGCGCGGGACAGTATCTCAGTGGGGTATAAATACCCCAAGAACACCAAAAAGTAGTTAGACAACATCAACCTCCAATTTGACAAATCTGCCTCGACCACTCCTTGTTCTGACTTCTGCCTACTCGTCTTATTCTCTCTGACCATCGCTT
The DNA here is from genome assembly GCA_022606495.2 of Halesus radiatus. Classification (NCBI taxonomy): domain Eukaryota; kingdom Metazoa; phylum Arthropoda; class Insecta; order Trichoptera; family Limnephilidae; genus Halesus; species Halesus radiatus. Next base: position 256,147 of record JAHDVE020001200.1, read on the forward strand.
GGCCTGAACCTCCCCCGAACCACCGCCATCTTGAGTCTCCTGGACCCAGACACTCGCATCGTCACACGGAGAAGGCCTTCCAGATCATCCCCCGGAATATTCAATTTAGGCAACCGTTTTGTCCAAATTTGAAATTTTGACCAAATTGGATTTTTGTGCAAAATTGGGAATTTGGCGAAAATTGGTTTTATTATCCAAAGCCGGAGCCTTTCCCCCTTGGAAGGGGTTAGACAGGTTGCGTTTTCTTCCCTCCCACTTCTCCGCAGATCGGGATCAGCTGCCTCCACAGTTCGATTGTGTATCACATCCGCCTGACACAATATTATTACGGATTAGTCCAAGAAGAGAGCCTCTGAATAGATCAAGGGAATCAGTTGATTAAACAGTGATATAATAAAATCTGAAATATTGTATCAATAGACTCTGAAGCTAATCAAAATTGGATTGATTCCTTGGGGACGTCTGTGAAGGGGAAATCTATGGAAACAGGAAGAAAATCATCCCATCCATTGAATTTAACTCGTACCTTTAGTTTTCATTGTATGTGTTGAGTAGTCCCGCTGGGTATACCTTCCCATGTTAAATTGGTGGATTAGAGTAGGTAAATACATATTTTAATAGTAGGTATGGATCCAATCATTAATAATGATAAAGCATGAAGCTAATTACCCCAGTAACAAAGGATTTAGGGACCTTCGCAGTGAAAGAGGTGTAAAAGCTTCTCACGGTTAAAGGGAGCTACCACATTTTAAGCAATTAACTTTTTCTCGGCTTAAAAAGTAGGTACCTACCTAAAAATATTTTATTTATCTATTATGTATAGTATTCAAGGAGATTTTTTATAAGCTTTGTATTAAATGACTTAATTCGTCTTCGGATATATTGATTCAACCTCAAAAGCTTTTCAATACGCCATTGAAATTTAACATTTGATAAACTGAAAGGCTGATTACGTCAGAAGTAGCTGATTTTTAATGGAAGTCCATTCACGTTTAACTTTGCTTTGGATTACGGAGTTTCAGGAAAAATGTTCTACAAGTGACGGGTTGTGACCCGACGGAGAAGGAAAAGCGATTCCTTGGGTCTATTTGTATTTGTATAATGTTACGAAAATATTTGTGTTTATTTTTGTATTGTACTTTAAGTATTGGAGAATTTATCGTCTGACATCCATTCAGATGGAAACGCTTCACTGAAACACAAAGGAACCGAGAAAATTAAAAGGAACAATACGTGTAAAAGTTTACTGAAAGTGAGAGTTTCTGTGGCGTGCTGGGACTTTTATTTTGATTTTCCACAATAAAACGGTATTTATTGACCTTTTTATACCGGAAATACTTTATTTTCGATTTAACTTCTTCAAAAAAAATCATCATTGTTCGATCTCTTTCAGGAGTGCCATAAATAAAGCACGTTTCCCAGATTAAATTCATCACAAAATCTTTGCACTTATATGAACACATTGTGGACCTTTAATTTTTTGTACTAGAAGTTCGTAAAAAATGGAAAGAAATTACTGTTCATCCCTGGACAGTTTGCTAAACAAATCTGATAAAAAGGTTTCCTGGTCCCTCCTTTAGGGTGTATGTAGTTTCTCCAGACTTACTTCCCTGAGTATGACGGGATTTGAGGTTTTTCCAGAAAACTTAAATAAATTACATCTCTACAATACGCGAGAAATCTTATAGCTTTGATCTTGTAGATTAGAAAAAGCTTTTACCATGAGATGAAACCAACAGATCTGAGCAAAATAAATTATCATTATAGAATATTATCAAGACTTTTTTTCCATTTACAAAGACTAAGTTTAATACGTGGACGCATTTAGAAACGTATCCAGTTACTTAGGGTAGGTATGTTATTATGATGAAAAATACCTAAAAAGTGGTATGAAAAAATAATTAGCTGGATTTAATAGACAGTTCGACAGCGACGGGCGGTCCGTTTGATAGATTCGCCTATGTTAACACACGGATTGCAATCTTTGGTACAAAGACGTCAGGTGGGAATTCTATCTTTGTTCAACCGGTATTTAAATGGAAGATGCTCAGAGGAACTATCGTCAATGATCCCTTTGGCATCGGTGCACAGACGGGAAATACGCCAAACGCGCACCCAACATTTGAAAACGGTTGACATTTATCACTTGAGAACGGGTCGCTTCTACGACTCGTTCTTGTATTCAAATCATTCCACAACTCGACTGTAGAATGATTTGCCGGTCTCTGTGCTTACTCCCTTCTAATATATGGGTCTCTTCAAGACCCAAGTTCACTCCTTCCTATTCTTTAAAACACTCTCCACCCAGTATCCCTAAACATGACATTGGCCTTGAGGGCAATTATTTTCCTTCGGGCCTGCTGTGTGGAGTTACTTAAAAGAGTCCATTAAATAAAGTTTTAATTAAATATTGAATTTCCAGCTGCCAGTTCTCGTGTATTTGGATATTTTAATGGGTTTTAGGTTAAAATTTTCACCGAATCCGTGTTATAATAATTTTTAATTTAATAAATCATTTCAATTTAAAAAGTGGGTAGGGGCTACCCCTATAAAATCACATAAATAATTTGTCTTAATTGGTCTAACCGCAGCTTGAAATTTCCTTTAAACCCTGAAAATAATTTTTAGTCTGCTAAAATACGAAATACTTCGATTGATTTTTTGATTTTAAATAAATTCTCTGCGTGTAGTTAAGGTAAGTTTCCAATGAAAGAAGATCTTAGACTGTAACCTTTTAAGTACTATATGAAATACTCGTATATACAGGAGTTTTAGGTAAAACGCTTGAAAATGCCTTCAATGGTTTTCAAAGCACACACATTTTGCTATGTATTGCATAGAATTTAAAAAATGACAATTTTAGGATTTTCTTCACTGGAAACCATAATAAAAATTTTCAGCTACCCGTACGGAATATATAAATAAGTTATTTGCGGTATTGTTTGCGTCAGCAACAAAGTGGCGTTCAGCGCCTTATTTGGATGCTTATCCTTAATGATAGCATTATTAAATTTCAAGTATTTTAAAGTTTAAAAAAAATTATAATATCGCTTAAACAGTTGGTATATTTAAATTATACACTAAAGGGTGTTTGAAATTTGTGTGCTTTAGTTAATCTGATAGAAATTACAAAATCACAAATAAGTGATTAATTGTGTTGATCACACAAGTTAGAATAACAAAATTTTCACTGAAAACTTGTCTCGTTTCCAATTAATTTGTCAAATGAAAATGATGTCTTGACAGGAGATGGAGAATAAGCGGTAAATGGGTTATACCCACAAACACGCTCACAAACACGGACAAAGGATATAATATTATATTCCTATTATAATAGTGCAATGTATTTACAATACAGGGGGAACGAATTAAAGGTGTTGCTGCTCTTTGGGAATCGAAATTATTGTAGTCAACACTGTTAAATATTATTTTCCCAATGAATCGTATTTATAGTTACTTTCGTATATATTTGAGATGAATTTATAGAGGTTTTTAAGGGTAATTCTGAAACCGAACGAAAGATACTAAAATAAAGTGGTGTTATAATTGAAAGTGAATTAATTATGATTTTGTAAATATTTCGTTCAAAACTAGAAAGAAAATATTATTTGAGCTGGGAAGAAAAAATACGTACTTTAGTCAACTAGTACCGGTGAGTTATTGATGGGAGATTTAAAAATTATTATTTTTATAAACAATAATTATTAATCTAAAACACTCATCCAAATTGAAAAAACCTTCCGAGCAAAGATAAATGTCGCCGGCAGGACTCGAACCCGCACCCTTCTAATGTCCGGTCAGATGCTCTACCGTTGAGCTACGTCGGCTTATCGGCTTATCTTAAAAATAATTGTTACCCTTTGCGCTATGCACAAAAATCTTGTCTTAAGTTTTTAAGAACTTAAGTTTATCAATTAATAAATATTTGACCAGTCAAAGCAATTTTCACCAATAAAATGTAGACATAATTTGTCTCGACGCCATCTATTTGAGGGATTTAGCCGTTACAAGCCTTTCTCATACTAATAAAGTTGGTTGTTTACAGGTGAAAATAATATAAAAAAACAGTAATTATTGAATGAAACACTAGTATATATTGATTAACTTGACGGGTTTGCGATAAGCCGACGTAGCTCAATGGTAGAGCATCTGACCGGATCAGAAGGGTGCAGGTTCGAGTCCTGTCGGCGACATTTATCTTTGCTCGGAAAGGTTTTTTTCAATTTGATGAGTGTTTCAGGCTAATAATTATTGTTTATAAAAATAATTGTTACCCTTTGCGCTATGCACAAAAATCTTGTCTTAAGTTTTTAAGAACTTAAGTTTATCAATTACTTTAAATTTCCTTTACTTTATTCAATTTTGCTTACATGATGACTTCCATAGTAGAGCGGTAAGTTCCTTTGCTCTAGACCCATAGGTCATCATCTTTTAATGCGTTATTTAGTATATGAGCCAAAAAAGTCAATATTTGCACCATGTTTCAGAGCCGTTAATGCTTTCAATACCAACCTGAGGAGGGATAACAAAAACAGAAAACAGAACGATGTTTGAAATTCCATCAGCTGTGTTTAGTGACAATATTTGAATAGCCAGTTGCCTCCCAACCTTCCTCGTTATCATTTCCTACCCTATCCACATCTTCCACTCTCACAATAGTACCGAAAAATTGAAGGTACCATAGTCCCAGTAGTTCTGGGTAATCACATTAAGAATGTAATAAATACGTATAATTTTATCAAGCAGCATTCATACTGTGCACCTGTTCCATGTTGTTTAGATACCCGATCAGAAATAACGCAGGTGAGACGGACGTGTTATTAGAGACACAAATACGATACGGAATATCCTAAAAGCGTGACAATATGATGACAGGTGGGCTGTCAATCCAACATAACACTATTGATGCCTGCTGTTGGTATTTATAAATCTAACGTTTTTAGAACCACGATCATAATTTCCACAAAATCTAAATTATTTTCGACGAATCTCACTGAAGTTTGGAATTTAGTTTTTTAAATTTATTTATTTTGAAATTATTTTCAATTTGCGTAATTTTTTTAAATTTTAAATGACAAACATTCCCGGGTTACGAATAACCTGACAATTTTTAAAAATCTCCTACTATAATCACACCTTTATGGGGTGAGAAAGGAAATTCCCAGAGTGGAAGATACTCTCAGTATCGCTATGGTGAAAGACCACCATTCAGAAATAAAACGTTGCTTGAAATGGCTTTTAGCCGTGTTTGGTGACCAGATCTGAATAGCCAGGTTTTCCCCAATTACCTCTTCCCCTTCTCCATCCCCTCCCCAAAACTTTCAGTCTCACAACATTTCCCAATTAGGAATGACATAGTCTCACTGGCTCCAGATGGTTGGGAGCAGTTGGGACTCTTGTGTGGTATTCATATTAAAAAAGGCGAATGGAAAAGGTTTTCGAAATCTGATGTAGACAGGTGTGCAAAATTTCAACAAGCTCGGAATAAAACTGTAGATTTGTATAAAAAGTAAACCCATCAATAGACACTCATCTCTTATATGTATACCATAGACTGCAACTGAACAGTATTTCGTCCGGTAAGTGTCTGAGTTGGAATCGCGTCTGGGTTCCACCCAGGCGTCGTGAGTTCAATTCTTCGGCTGGCTAAGTCCTGCATCACGACACAATCGACACATCTTCCGCTTACTGTGATGGTATTAGGAGATTTTCAATTATTTTCAGGTTATTTATAACCTGGAAATGTTTGTGTTTCTTAAAAATAAAAATAACGTGTATTTAGAGAGATATTGAATCAATTAGAGACATGTTAAATCAGTCGATAGCTCCGGCAAGGGAGGGTTTTGGGGAATCCGTTTTTAATAAAAATAGAAACGTGTTCTTTTGGGTCAGTAAGAATATATTTCACGTTGTCTGACGTATAAAACAGGAACAATGAGATTTTCAATATCGCGGTCAAGTCACGTTATTGCTGAATCGTAAATGTTACCCGGGGACCAAATAATAAGGCAGTTGGGAAGGTCGTAATAAATTTATATACCAGTTAGAGGATGCATAGTAATAGGTTGGTGGGGTAAATGATGTATTGCACTGGAAACTCTTGGGAAACCAAATGGTTATTATCCAGTTATATCTTCCTATAAACCGAGAAAACTTTCATATATATGCTACTGAAAGCTATGTTGCTACCATAGACAATAGAAGCAAAGGGAGATATGACATGGAAACTTGCCGACTGAGCTGAGTTAAACTACGACTAAACTTAACGGATTATGAAACTCAAGCGTTTGGTATTTAAGTAGAAATAAAGTCGCTGTGCACAGATGCGATTTGCAGTAGTATATAACGATGTTGGCGACACTTTGTGTTTAGCGGTTTCAAACTAAAAACACTTCATGGCCCACCTTACTTGTTTCTATTATCTACGGTGGTAACGTATCTCTCTGTTAGATGCTCACCATCCAGAAGCGAAACTTTGTTTTCCAAAATGGTTTAGCTGTGTTTGGTGATCAGATCTGAAAAGCCGGGTACTTCCTACCCTTCCCTTTCTCATTTCGTTTCCCCCCCCCCGCCGCTCCAACCTCACAACATACCCCAATCGGGAATGCCATAGTCCAACAGGCTCCCGGCAGTTGGGACTCTTGTGCGGTGTTCAAACAAAAAATTCTTCGTTTTTGAGAAAGACGGAGAGTTTATATCGGATATTTCAGTGGAATTCCTGTGAATAAAATATAACCCATAAAATAATGCAATACATAATATAATTTACCTACTCAGACAAGGCGCTGAGCATAATGATTTAATAAACGAATTTTTCAAGACGAAAATCTAATAAAATTGGCTAATAATTTGGTAATCAATGCCAAAAATGCGAATAACTGAATACTGAATGAGAACGAATGTAAAAATAATGGAGGAAAAAACAAAGGTCAACAAAAACGGTTTTCTTAAATTCCATTAATTTTCCGACTGGCTTTTATATTGGCGAAATTTACGATTTTAAAAAAATTGGAATGCCTTATAAAAACATTTTCATATTCAAAAGAATTTATTAAGACATTTACACTAATACAGTTGGTATACAAGGTGTCCAGGGGTGTGCAGTAACTTCGGGAGGTGATTCCACATGCTAGTACAATAAAATAAAATGAAAACTTTTACGTAATTCCAATGTTTAATAGTTTAAATTTGAATTGTTTGCATGGGAAAAAAATCGCCTTCTATGGAAAAAAAAAAATTGTATGGTGAAAAATGGAATTTCGAAGTCATTTTTATTTTTTACTTCTACAATCGAGTAGAATCACCTCCCGAAATTACTGCACTTTACCCCCGAACATCCTGTATAAAAATGTGCTTAAGGTTAAACGAAACGTAATACGCGCTCACAGATGGCGCTAAATCAAATATTTTTGGAAAAAAAACACTTATAGCACGTAATGCTTTTAAATGTTGAGATGAATTGTTTGTTGGCGGGTGTATACGAAATATGAAATGGTATAGGGTTAGGGAGGGCAAAGTGGAAGGGGCGGGCAAAGTGGAAAGTTCACGTAAAACAAAAAAGACTCCCCCCCCCGCCGTGCTCCCTCATCGCAAGGCACGCATCTTCCCTGTGATCCTGAAGAAATTTACAACTGCTGCGGTGACCGAGCGCGATACTTGAGCGTATTGAGTAATTTGTGCAGATTCCTTGCGAAAACATTCGACCGTTGATTTTTCATTGAAAGGTAAGCATTTTATTTTTTGCTATTTATTATTGTATGGCATATAAGTATTGTTCAATGTTATTTTAATTCGTCTGTGATGTTGAAATACGATTTTTTGATATATTATTTTTCTGTTCATTTCACAGCATTCGGGCCAAGTGGAAAGTTGCATGAGAGGGCAAAGTGGAAACCTTTCCACTTTACCCGGGCTCATGATTTATTAAAGGTGACCTATTTTACTTTAATATGTAATAATACTTTTTTTTTTGTTTTCAGATGGTAAATAAATATATCAAACGAAGCAAACGGGCTGCATGGAGTGAAGAAAACATGAGGAGAGTCAAAGAAAAATCGAAGACTTCTTCCCTATCTGCTACATAAAAAAGGCATCCCTCTTGGGACGATGTATCGTCATGTGAAAAGTGGACTCTGCACGAAAAAAGTCAGAAATTCTAACGAGTTCACTCTACAAAAATAGGTAGAGATAGTAGAAATATTAAAGAAAATAAAAATTGATAAAACAGAACAGAAAAAGAAAATTATTAATAACCAAAAAAATGTCAAGAAAGGGAAGTCTTTCTCAAAGGGAAACGGTGAAAGTAATAATTATTTTTCAATCTCAGCCTGGCCACACCAAAACAAGAAAATTTGACACTTTGCATGTTTTGCAAAGAACTATTCCAAGTGAGGAATGGATTCAGTATAATGTTTGCCAAGAATGGGCACATGAACTTTGCGTCGATATTGACGATGGATAATTTAGTTGCGTCAATTGCCAATCCCATTAGAGAAATCATGATATTATATTCTGTATTAACCTTTGCCAGTTATGTTTCCACTTTGTCCTTCCCACGTTTTCACTTTGCCCTACTATGCGGGCAGAGTGGAAAATATTGACGTTTTCAAAACTGAGTCTCTATGTTCAAAGCTGTTCTCTTTTATTGCTGTTATTTAAAAAAATATTAAAATGATTACAGTTCCTTATTTTTATAAACTTAAAATAAAAAAATAAATAAAACTAATGTTTTCTTACTTAATCAGCACACGTTAAGTTAAAGTTAGGTTTTCCACTTTCCCCCCACCCCCCTTCTCCTAAATTATTATTTTTAGTTTAAAGGTTCAAGAATCTTAATAAAATGCTTAAGTTAGTTTTCAAAAATATAATGTATATTTAAAAGCTTCTTAACACTTAAACTACATTAAAAATTTATTCTATTTCATATTCTGTATGTAAACCCACAAACAAACAAATTCGTTTAAATATTAATTTTTTTTAAAAATTTTTCTTTCTATAATCCTTAAATTAGCGTGAGCGCGTATTGCATTTCGTTTAGTCTTGAGATTTTTTAAGTGAGCTAGCATTATGTAGTTATTTTCTATTTTAAATGTAATTAAATGTGATCATTTTATTTTATTTATATTAATGCATTCTTATCGCGACAGCTCTACCTAAATGGGTTAATTAGGGCATTATTTATGAAAAAAAAAAATTTACCTTAGGTTAAATAAGTATGGTGTTTATAATTTCAAATGGTTTAGTAACTGGATCTAACTGTATAGCAGAAATCTCATCATTATCAATATACAAGCGCAAGTACTATTTTATACCTTACCCATGCGCGAAAGTGGCGTGCACTCCAAAAAGGCTGAAAAGCTGTGTCTACTATAAGAAAAACGTACAATAAAAAGAATTTTAAAAAGTACGACATTTTTCTAATCAAAATGTATTTTTCCGTGAATTTAGTAAGGAATTAGTTTATTTTATTTTATTTATTTTTTATTATATTTTAGATATTTGCACATTTAAGTTAACAAGTTACTAATTATCACTTGTATACTATTGAATTGTATCTGGCTTAACGTAATGTGGTTGTTACTCGCTATTTAGGCTAATTTTGTTAATTTACCACAACAATCAGCGGAAGATGATAATAAAATGGCTATTTTCATTATTCAATGAACATTCATACCCAAATTTGAAAAAACTATACACATCCTACCTTTGTTCATGGAGCAATGCACTCCACTGTCATTTACATATCATTGTAACGTACCTGAAACAAAAAAAAAACAATTAAGGTTAGAGTTACACGTGAATAATATCTTAAATATCTGAATTACAATACATTTTTGAAAAACATAACTTTAAACAGTTTTTTTTTAAATTCAAAAACTGTTCTATATAGAATCAAAATAATTTCTATCTGCGAGAATACAATCTTTAAAAAAATCAATAAGGAACTCCAGAACAATTAAAAAATACATATATTAATAATCTCATCCAAACTTAAATGCCAGTATATTAAGTTTTTTTTTCTAAAGTTAGTTTTCATAGTTAAAATAATTTTCAAAGTATCAATTTTTCAAAGGACGCCAAAACACTCCAAATCTATGGCCGGTCGGTTTTGATCAGTTTTGAGGTTAGAATGTTAAATGTAAAAACTTGGATAAGCTTTACCGTACATAATTTTTATATTCTATTCATGGTAAACCACCGTACCTTTTTAGAAACTTTAACTCAAAGAATAATAATAGTATTGACCATTAACATTATCATAATATCCGTATAGATAATTGGTTTGCTCATGAATACTCTAATTTCTTTCATTAATAATAGTTGTTTATATTGAACAACAATTATAAAGCTTAAAGTCACCCAAAATAAGTTTAAATTTTGCCAAAACAAAAAAAAAACTTATTGAAAATACAAAACAAAACCGAAAAATAAAAATCTCCATACTAATCCAAGACGTCAGATGTTCCAAATGTAATTCTACCAACATAACACGATGTTTTGATGAGATGATTTTTTATTCACTTTTAAATAACGATTTATAAATTCTACGTGTATACATTTATAGTGAAAGTTATATATTCAGAATCGGCGTTTGCTGATCTATAGGAATATATATTTTTAGATCCATTATATTTTTCACTGGAGTTACTCATTATCAAAATATTAACGGTCACAAAAACAGTCTATGAAATAATAAAAAAAAACTATGGTTTTTATCATGCAAAATTCATTGAAAAATATCTTTGAAGCCTATAAATTTCGTAACTCATTAATAAATAATCTTCGTTTTTAATTTGAATTACAGGCCTTTCAGTATACAGGCATTAATGCTATGTAGGAAGTTCCCAAAAAAACCCGATAAATTTCCCTTTACGGAAAAAATGAAGAAAAGACATTATTTCAAAGCCGAATAATTTATCCGAGTCAAGTCCTTTCCGGTACCTACTATTCATAACTGATAGAAAAAAAACATGTAGGAAAATTTTAAATTGCTTTCGTTTTAAAAAATTCAACAGATTGCCGGATTTCGTAAGAAATGGAAACGAAAAAATATGCAGCCGCAAAGAAAGTTATGGTAATACAAATCGTTTAAGGTTCATATTTTCACACTGACTAGCAATTCAGAATCGTTTTCTTTTATTGATCCTTAATATTTGGAATCTGAAAGAACGGGAAGCGAAGGACATACTCGTACATTTTCGGTATGACAATCACGTTTGACACATTATTCTTTATTCAGGTTATTAATTCGCTTCAGTCGTTGATTAAATAATGATATATAATACCCTCAATGAAATTATTATTAAAATCCGAAAGTAAATACAGTTCATTTTAATGAAACAATTATTTTATATGGTTAATTTCCTGTTTCATTAGCCTATATTTTTTATGTTTTATTTATTTTATTACATACTACATATTTATAACACGGATAAAAAATATTTCATTTCGCCAATTTCATCGAATAACCAATCTGTTGCAAGATCACCCCAAGTGGTTGCTATGTTTGGTGACTTAGCAGGGGTGCCCGGGTTCATGGGGTAAAGTTTGTCCATGTCTTGACGGCGGATACGTCTGCCAACCAACTGCGTGTTTGGCCGGATCAGGAGAGGCCGGTTGAGGAAGATTTTTTGACTTCTCCAGCCGGGCTCTCTCTACTAATATGAATATTCTCTCGATTAATACGTCTGTCACTCCTGGATACACTGACCCCCAGATTCCTATCCACCCTCATACCTTTTTTCCTTCCCAGAGCTTCCACTTCTTCCTTTCCCTACAAAGACCCTCTATCATTATCAAATACGACATATGTCATAACTTCATAAGGGTAATTATTCACTCAGGGTCTCTCTCCTATGTGGAGTTAATGTAAAAAATTAAAATTAATTGAAATCATTGAATGTCCCATGCCTCAGTGTAATCAACCTAGAAATAGACCGAGGAAAGGTGGACAGCGTTTGCTTTTGTTTTAAATGTTTACTTAGATATATGCAATTTTTTTCCTACATCTGGTAATTAAAATTGATTTAATAAAGTTTAGATTTGCTTAAAGTAGAATGAAGATTGATACAAAATTTTAATATTAACGTATACATTTTTTTAAAACCATTTCAATTCAATAAAATAATCTCGACCGTCCTGACCGTCCTTCGTTCTACATAGGAAAAACAACCCGCAATATAAATATCAGAATCACGAAACACCTGTTTGAACAATGTTTAAATAACAATAATTTTTCACAGTTTTCATACCATAACATTTGAACCGACCATATTTTTAATAAAGATACAAAATTTCAAATTCTTCACCGTAGTAATAAAGGCAAAACATTCGATGATGAAGAAGCACTGGTAATTAGAAAATCCCTAAATATTAATTTCAGTATATTGAATAACCGAGTAAATTTATCGTACGAGTATAATCCTCTTTTAAATATTTTTCCAGTGAATCGCTTCGATCTTCCTAAAAATCTCCTAACTACCCCTTCCCCTTTGGTCGGCTTCTATTCCAACATCTTAATATTCATGCATGTCTATCATTATTTTATACCTTAGTTTAGTTTTAATATATTACTGACGAGGGAAGGGTACTTCCAAAACCCACATCTCCGGTCAAGATTATTATATTAAATTGAAGTGATTCAAAACAAATTTATTATTTTTATAAACAATAATTATTAATCTAAAACACTCATCCAAATTGAAAAAACCTTCCGAGCAAAGATAAATGTCGCCGGCAGGACTCGAACCCGCACCCTTCTAATGTCCGGTTAGATGCTCTACCGTTGAGCTACGTCGGCTTATCGCAAACCCGCCAAGTTAATCAATATATACTAGTGTTCCATTTTAATAATTACTGTTTTATTATATTTTCACCTGTAAACAACCAACTTTATTAATATGAGAGAGGCTTGTAAGATAAGCCGACGTAGCTCAACGGTAGAGCATCTAACCGGACATTAGAAGGGTGCGGGTTCGAGTCCTGCCGGCGACATTTATCTTTGCTCGGAAGGTTTTTTCAATTTGGATGAGTGTTTTAGATTAATAATTATTGTTTATAAAAATAATAATTGTTACCCTTTGCGCTATGCACAAAAATCTTGTCTTAAGTTTTTAAGAACTTTAGTTTATCAATTAACAAAACAAATTTATTCATTTATATTATAATTATGGTAGGCCACAAAAGTAAATACTTTTTGCGGATATGTGATATAATTGAAAATAATTGCTATGTATACAAAGCATATGTTTTATTTTCACGTATTCAGTACATATCCTACGAAAAGTGCCAAGACTTATGGGTTGCTTTACGACTTTTGGAAGGCCATTAAACAGTTTTTGACCTTTATAAAACACGCTATTTTGTGTGCACATAAGTTTAGTTTGTGGAAAGCCTAAAATCGTGACAACTTTTTGTAGGATAATTGTAAACACTTACATTATACATAATATTACTTTGCAGATAGTCAGGATCATGTTTTTTTTAAAGCTTGTAAAACAACGTGAAAGTATTATATATCGTGTCTTGTTTAGTTGTAATCATATTTAAATTTCGTAATACAATTATGACTCTAGTAAAAATATTGCTTTTCAAAATCATCCTCATCTCCATATTTTGAATAACCTGTAGTTTATTATTTTGAACTTTGTTACATTTTTTTTTTTACATGTATACCGCACAAGAGTCCCAACTGCTCCCAACCGTCTGGAGCCAGTGAGACTATGGCATTCCCAATTGGGGAATGTTTTGAGGCTGGAGGTATTGGGGAGGGGAAGGAGAAGGAGAAGGGGAAGAGGGAGGTGGGGAAATACCTGGCTATTCAGATCTGGTCACCAAACACGGCTAAAAGCCATTTCAAGCAACGTTTCAATTCTGAATGGTGGTCTTTCACCAGGGCGATACTGAGAGTATCTTCCACTCTGGAACGTGCGCAAATATACAATATATAATTTTTTAATTAATTAATTGTGAAACAACACAAATTAATTAAATAAAAATTACTTGCGCACGCCGGGATTTGAACCCGCGACCTTCGGATTCGTAGTCGAGAGCCTTACCCCTCGACCATGGAGGCCGTCAAACATGATAATAAAACGCAATAACAATAATTTCAATGCGGGAGTTACGATGAAATTTTATACAAGGCTATATAAAACAATATTATATAATATACACTATAATTGTATACGAGTCTTGAGATTCAAGTTATTTCTGATCCTTTTAAAGAATTCAACTTTCTTAGTAATTTTCTTAGTTATGTATTCTAAGTGTTTGTCAAATTTTAACTTATCATCTCTTATTACACTCAAATATTTCATACTGCTAATCCTGTCTATATTTATGTTGTCAAATTTTAGTATTGCCTGCTTGTTTCCATCTTGGCAATGAACTATCAGGAACTTTGTTTTCATAACATTTAATTTTAGTTTTAGCGTGGAAGAAGATTGTATTCGAATAGGAGGCTAAGGAAGAAAAAAAGGTTTTGTGAAGAAAATCTGGAGCCATCGGATAAAATTTGTGGAGAAGGTCAAATCCAACCCTGGGATGCAGCGCAGTGATGATGTATTTCACCAAAAGTATACGAACGTCTATAATGGAATCTCTTGGAAGAAACACATAAGCTTTAGTGTGTCACTTTTCACTTAATGCATTAACTTCGAAGTTAAGTGAAACAATACTTGCGCCCAGCGATTCCGAAATGTTTGTTGGTACCATCGCCGCCCGTGGAGACGGTAATTAATTCTGGAAGTTTGTTGCTGCACATTAATTTATACAGCTGCTGCAGAAGGTTTTTGATATAAATATGTGCTACAATTGAATGCTTATGATATGTTACTAGTAAAGGTTAATTCACATCTACTAGCACCGCGTAGTGCAGAACAGTATAGTACATATACGACAACATTAGTTGTTTATATTGTCGATAAGCACATTCACATTACAGCGTAACGTATCCGCGCACGCACGAGCCAGCAACGGCCGAGAATGTCGGCTAGAATATTTTGACTTTGCTGATGGCGTCTGCACTCGTACAGTTAGTATGAAGACATACCGTTAGCACCGCCATCTTGGCATCGCCGTCAGTTGATGTCAATAGATGCAGATATTGCAAAAACCAAGAAGAGGGACGACGAAACATTGATTGAATTGATCAGGGAAAAGATTTTATACAACAATCATAAATATGGGAATAGGATTTTAAAATCCTTAAACATGTGGCGGACGCTAACGTTCAGTTGACAGTCGTACTCGCGTCTGTAATGTGTCTGTGCTGTGTTTGTGCTGTGTCTGTGTTCTGTCTGTGCTGTGTCTGTGCTGTGCTGCACGGTGTAATGTGAATACTTGGGTCTGTGCCGTTCCTAAACTGTACTGTTCTACATTGCGCGGTGCTGGTAGATGTGAAAAGCCTCAATCATTCGATAAGATGCAACCATATGAGGGGCTGAAGATTTTTACTACTTGTCAAACAGTTTATTATGAACACGTGCTTAATGCAAAATAATTTTGGTAAGTTGATTAATATTGCAAAAAACAATAATAAAAAAAAGATAAGTTTGTAGCGCGTCGTTTTCCTATCCAGGCGTCGTTAGTTCAATTCCCCGGATAGCTAAATCCTCTAACATGACACAAGCAACAGTTAGCGCTTAGTGTTATAGTAGTAGGAGATTTTAAAATATTGTCAGGCTTTTCGTAACTACATTTAGAAAACAAACTATTGTTTAATTCTATTTTGATTGTAATGATGAAACTAATTTAATAATAAAGAATGCAAGAAAATAAGGTGATTAGGATTTTAAAGAAGTAAAGCATTTAAGCTACTATTATGTTTTAAAAATATCTTAGGAGTTTAGGATTCTTTAGACGGGGGAATTTTTAGTGTTTGACGTTTAAGATAGTATTTTTTTGAATATCTAAGATAGTATTGGATATCTTGCAAATTGGATTATACAGACATATTTAGAAACTTACATAGAGAATGGAATTGAAATTGGCTTTTGGGATAGTTTAGAATTGAATAGACGTATTCGTACATTCCAAATCACAAACTCAGTCTGGTGAATATACCATGGTTCATTTCCTTATAACTAGATAACAAATTTATAGTTGTGCCATATTCGTAGAAGTGACAGTAGAAACATTTGCCGAATTCAACTCGCGTGTACGCTCAATTAACTAACATCTTTTGACAGATCTGACGGAGTATGGTATGGAAATGTCTGCATAGACGGTACGTGGTCACAAGAATAGTCAAACATATAATATATTCATCTGTCATTCACTCCAAGTATTATGAACTTGTACCTTATAATCCGATCCATCATCCGCAAGTATTTTGAGATATTCGAGTGCACGGTACATTTTACGATCGGTATGGTAATAAATATGTTATACTTCCTACTTCCTGCCTTCGTGCTCGTAAGTAGGCAAATGTATTAATAATATTATTTATGTTTTTGTTACTTCCCAGCTTCATCCGAGTTTCTACGCTATCGTAGAAATCTGCATCTGTGTGAACGGTAAATCCTTTGAGGATGAGCTTGTATTCCCAGGAGGTTTATTCGTAAGAGACAAGAGATCTGGCAAGGAAGTTCACAGAAGGATAAAAGCCGGAAATTAAATTTATGGAAGACCGAGTCTAGCATTTGCTGATAAAAGGTAGTCAAAGGAATCAACAAGGAGTTCTGATACCAAAATAGGTGTTTGGCAATGAGGTAGTTTGCCAGCAGAGGAAGGATGAAAGAATTATTGTATTGGAATTTTTTTGACAATCTTATTGTCTACAGAACGCTAATAAATTTTTTTCTAAGGCAAAATGAAAACGACTGTAGAAAATGTGTTATGGCGACAGGTGTTCTTGTGTTTTTAACATGATGGTGCAAAATTTAAATCACTGCATTATCAATTCTCATGATAACGGGTCACTTTTTATCGACTTATTCTGGAGTGTTTTAAACTTCATCGCATTTGATGCGAGTGAAATGTTAGTTTTAATAAATAATTATCCTACCAAGATGAAATTATGTAAATGTTATTTAACGGAAACATTACGATATCACTACATTTAACCCATTCAGTATCGCACTTTTGTTTCCACATTTAGATCATATTTTATGCTTAGATATTTATTTATACCCTAGATAATTATTTTACACCATAGATAATTATTTTTCACCCCAGATAATTATTTTGCACCCTAGATAATTATTTTACACCCTAGATAATTATTTTACATCATAGATAATTATTTTACACCATAGATAATTATTTTACACCCTAGGTAATTATTTTAAACCATGATGGGTTTTGGTGTAATAATGTAGTATAATTATAATTTTTTTTTCTTGGCCATTAATTATGTATAAATTTCTAGACATTTTGTTTTGAAGAGTTTTATCCACTATGTACGTATGTTACTTAATTTAATTTATTTGCCACCGGTTTCGACACATCCGTGTCATTCAACAGCGTTCTTAAAAGTAACTTAAATTAAACAACCGCAGAAATAATCATATATTATTAAGTGATGGTAGTGACAAGGACAAAATAATATGGTAACATTTTAAGTTGGTTTTAAGAACGCTAGGGAATGACGGATTTATCGAAACCGGTAGCACATTCACAAAATGAAGTAATAGATATACATAGTGAATAAAACTCTTCAGAATATTTGATTTTTTTGCTAAACTGTTAATGAAATAAATTCTTTGGCATTACAGAGTTATTTTTTAATTCTTAAGGAAATCAAACCAAATACACAAACAATTGTTTTATTTTAATCTGTCACTGTATTTGCAAGCTTTGTAAGACTGGACTAATGATTGAAAAATAGCAGAAAAATAGAGAACATAAGGAATATTCTCCGCCAGCGATACGCAAAATACGGGGTTATTTATATAACGAAATGAAGAGATTTGAATCTTTTTCTTCTTGTAGCTACTTGAGTAAGTAGGTACACTGGTGTTGAAAGGCATAAATGAATGTCTGTTCAGGTAATTCGTCAATTTACTTAACATTCAAAGTTAAATAACTAACCCCGTTTTCAGTACTATAGAGTAACCGGGATACTAGTATAGCATACTCCTGAAGTAATCCACAGTTAATTCAGAAAATAGTAGCATTAAACGGCATAGAACAGCAACAGCTGTCCAGTTGTTGTATAGAAGGTATGAAATTTCCATAAATCAGTTTTTTTTCAGATCTGAAAACGAGTGACTTTATATTTATTGTAACAGCTTAATTTTTTTGGATTCATTGAAGTAAATTTTCCTGGAAAATTTTGCTACCCTTTTCAGATATTTTTTTTTTGCCATCATATCGCTAACCTGTCCTTATATTGGAAATAACGACCAGGGTTATATTGTTTTAACGAAATAAATTTATTTAAATCATTACGTAATAACATTATTACACTCGATACCGTTTCGAAAGCTTCGGTATGGTTTTGAGATCTGACCATTTGACGTTATGATATTATTTATATTTTACTGTATTTTTCCGTAACCTTTTTTTATACTTAATCGTAGAGGTACAAATTTGTGTAAAAATGTCAAAAAGGTAAATAATCAATTTCCTCAAACATTTTCCGAGAGATAATTTTGTTTTTCTTTTTATGTGGTTGATTTCATGATAAAATTCAAGCTTATTAAACCAAATACAAGTAAAATCTATTTTGTTAGTAAGCTAAAAGAAATGTGTATAAAAAAACCAATACGAATGAATGCAGCAGGAAACTGAATTATGAGACATTCAGAATCGTATTTTTGCTTCAAGGCAAGAATAGTAATTTAAGTAACTTCAGTAATGAAAACCCCGTTGAGAGGATAACATTTTATAGAGAAACCCATTGGTCTGTAAATATTACGAACGTATCTATTCAAGCTGGGAGGCCAGCCCACCTGCGCCCCACTCTTCAGATCTTTCCGCATTTTCCGAGCAATCTCCTTGCAGTATAACTCAAAACAATTTAAAATTCACGTGACGATATATTCACCTCCAATTCACCGACTTTCTTCAGACGCGGAGTCGAAAAAATCCAGAAAGTTGAGAGTCGTGAACAATGCAAATTACACGAAGAGGTAAAATAAAAATGCCATAAATGAATGCACGGAAGCAAACTTTGTTTTTCAAAAATGATATTATTGCTTCTAAATGTATTAATGTAAACTAATAATGATTTTTTTTTATGAAGTTGTCGACAAACTTCTACGAGGAAACACCACAGAATTTCTCTAGAGGCGGATATTTAACAAGTAGTTTGTATTTAAGTTATGATATTTATACTACCCATATAACCCAAGTGATGGCTTCCGAGGAAAAGTTACTTTCAAAGTACAAAAGATGCAACTTCATTACGGAACGGTAAATTTTAAGCATTTTATTTACTACTTCGTTCAAAGTAATTATGTATCTGTTAAAATTACTTAACGGCGTTATGTCAGACCAAGAAGTTTTTATTTACTTTGTTTGCGAAGTATTTGAAAGCCCTTGTTTATGGAGATTAGTTTAAGTACCTTAAAAAAACGAGAATTTATTTGAATTACTTGAACTTGACTAGAACAAACAATAACATGTTTATGCAGGGTTTTTAACTTTTGTATCCATTTATTGTTGTTGATTACGATTGATCTATAAATACACCACATTTATTAATTAAAAAAAACGTCCCTTAGTTAAATCTATTTCCTTAAAGTTGCTGTAAAAAATAAATGGTCATCTTTAAGAAAAAAAACTTTTGAAAGTGGGTCAAACACAAGTACTGGAAGGAGTAAGGGAGATCTCCGGAATGAGACAATCTAAAGTGCTCACAGACACACACGATCCAAACCCCCTAAGAGCCAGCCATCTACTCGATAATATAGAAACTCTCCGAGAAGGCTAATTCGACTGTTTTCAGGGCACTACTACTTCAGGAGACAGATGCAGGTATTAGGAATAGAAAATAACAATAGCTGTAGGAAAATGATGACATTGAAGAAATAGTTATTTATTAATTGATAAAGTAAAGTTCTTAAAAACTTTAGACAAGATTTTTGTGCATAGCGCAAAGGGTAACAATTATTTTTATAAACAATAATTATTAGCCTGAAACACTCATCCAAATTGAAGAAAAAAAAAAAACCTTTCCGAGCAAAGATAAATGTCGCCGACAGGACTCGAACCTGCACCATTCTGATGTCCGGTCAGATGCTCTACCGTTGAGCTAATTTACTTATGGCGCCAATTCCTCGTCTTAATGAGAAGAAGACGCTTGTCCCATGGAAATCTAAATCAGTTATGGACTTAGGAGACATCGTCAAACACCTGTAGATAAAGAGGATGAACTTTGTTAAATGGGCTGGGATACTTCTGTCAAAGTAATGGTAGATGGATAATGAAAGATAACAGAACAAACATTTATACAAATATTAAACATTCCTCACAAATATATGTCAATCTTTTCCAATTTTCAAATATTCCTCCTGTTGATATTCTATCATTCAAACTTTTTTTTAACAGATACTCGTATGTATGGCAGTATAGTATACATTTGTACATTATTAAAACCACATTTTTTAAAGATTTTGGTATTTGCGTATACGAAGGTGCTATTTAAGTCGTTTAAATTATAAATAATAACTGCATTTGCAGATACAGCGTTTTTAAATGAAATCGACGCTTCAACCACAATATTCGCTTATAAAAAAAAAATAAAACAACCTTTCTTCAAATTGAACCTTTCGGATTGATTCATGTAACAAACAAAATATGATACTTACTTTTAAAAGCTTACATTTTATTTACTTCAAGTAATGTACGAATTTGCAATAAACCTAGCTAGTGTGCAACATTCATATGGAAGTGAATACAGAAGCAGTAATTTTCTTGAATAAACAAGTCATGGGGATAAGCCTTTTCACGGATCACGGCACATCGTAAATCACATTCATATTTTCCACTCATTCTTGTAGAAGATTTCCTTTGAGGGTTAATGTAAAAGTGTAAAGGCCATGGAAGCGAAGTGGGTTTTGAGATTGAGGTAATTGAAGTACTTATTTCTCGTTACAGTGTAATTTGAAGTTATAGGTGACAATGCTGGGATTAACTCGTTAAAACTGATAATGCGCTACTTTCTGGCATCGCGACGTACACGGAAAGGATCGAATAACTTATTCAATCTACGCAAATTGCTTTTAATAAAAACAACACGTGTTTTTACCCGACTTTCCCAGTGATTTGGATTATTTCACAATTTTACATTAGCTTATATTTTACTAAAAAGTGCTGACAAAAACATTATTGCTTAAAAGAAAGAAAAAACGGCGATACAAATTAAATCATCATTATATTTCAATTTCATGTAAACAAGATAAATTTTACATCAGAACTCACAATTAGGGAGTTTTGAAAGGGACGTAATAACAGACGTAAATGTTTCGTAGTTAACATGCAGGAGGCGACTTCAGCAAATACTTATTGACGCTGCTAGGGCTAAATATAAATTTCGTAATTCTCTTTCAGACGCCGATACAAAGGATTCTCTCGATAATCCTTCCGTAATCCCGGTTTAAAAATTTGAAGTGGGTAATTTTTTTTAAAAGGCAGTATATAAACACACTTTATTTCTCAAAGTGTTTTATCCTCTCCATAATCCTTTTGAGAATTCTGTATTTTTAATGCGAAGCAGACACATTTTTTAAAAGGGACGAGCTACAAAAAATTTTTAAATCTCAAAACGTTTTATATTACTTTCATGAAAGCTTTGTTCGCAGAAACAACAAAATGTGCAGAAACAACAAAACTAAGGATTTTCGTAAACAACCACATTTATAAACAGAAGTAAATCATTGGAAAGCGTAACATTCCCTGGACAAACAACCCTGTCGCTATTTTAATATAGTGGGACCGGGCCAGTTAGTTTATGTCCTATTAGACTTAGGTACCCCCCTCCCCGTTAAGGGAATATCCCTACCAAAGATTTTATTTCTCCATAAAAGCCTGATCTCGCCCTGAGGCTTGCTGTGAATGGATAAAGGTTATTATCCGAGGAAAGGAAAAGCATCGTATTGTGAAGGGGGTGTGTATATAAACGCATAAAATAAAATTTTATTGACTGAGCATCCTAACGCTCGTCACCCATTTATTATGATGAAATAAAGATATGATTTTTCCCCAAAGTATTTTTTCCAAATAAAATAATATAATGGTGCACCTATAAAATTTCACGATCCTTTTCAGTACGCTTTTATAAAGATCTTTAACGATATCTGCTTTTCGGTTGTTGAGAGCCAAATAAGAAAAAAGATATATATTAGGTGAAGCAAAGCCGTAGTACGTTAACGAGTGTGATAATTACGTATTTCCCCAAGTCAATCAAATTAGTTTACAAATTGATTAATTTTTAAAATTTATCAACGGTACAGTTTTTAGTATCCATATGGATAATTCAAATGAAGCTTAAATAAGCAAGTAGTATATCAGTAACAATGTTTCAAAAAATGTCTCCTGAGTTGATCAAACAATGAAATGGAATTTTGAGAATCCCCTCTGAGCTATTTTAAATAAACCCTCCAAGAGAGATATTCGATCCCTAAGCACTAAACCATCAGACAGAACGTGGATAAGAATAAAATCGACTTAGTTATTTTGCCCACGGCATGGCATGAAGAACAAGGCTCGATTCAACCGGTTTATGAATAGGCGTGAGGATATTAGTACGTGTATTCATTACGTTAGAAATGCGAGAGAACCTCCCTTTTCCACTCAATAACTTTCGGATGAGGTTAGTTTGCGATTCAATTAGTTGGCCACTCCTTTGACCGGAAACTATCCCTCCATTCCTCCGGCCATGTTTGGCTTCCGGCCTAAGCTTATGGGGCGGAAAGGACTCGTTCAGAAAAAAATCCTGCATTTTCTGCATTTTCCCTTTGACGATCAGGGATGGGATGCCGTAATGAGACATCGCTTGTTATGCAACCCGAGCTGTCTTGGAAAAAAATAATAATTTTAGACATTTTAAAGCAGGGCTTGCAGTTCATAGACGATAGTAAGATGTGGGTTCCCCAAAAAATCAAGAAGGAAAACAATTCATATTAAATTAACACATTCAACTATTCTATACATTAATCGGTAATCAAAACTTTGAATACTGAATTGACTAGGCTCCCCAATTTTGAAGAGTATATTAAAATAAGTACGAGTATGTTAAGTGTTTTTTGGAAGAATCGCTTCCAGGAAACCTAAACAAGAAAAATTGTCTCGCCTGCTTGAATATATTCTGCACTTAATAACCTGTCAAGATATGATTTTACGGTACTTCAGTTAATATCGTTGATATTTTAAAGTCGGAGAGGAATTATTTACTAATTTGAAATAACGATAATAATTTTTATTGCGCAATATGATGAAAATAATATTTTTAGAGAGAAAAATATTTATAGGTACGTATTTTTGTAATGTATGTAGGCTTAGCATTTATCAAAATCAAATCTGAAATATGACTTTTTCTATATGTTATACAAAGTATGAAAAATAATGTTTAAAAATGGAGAAAATTATTTGCAATCCTTTCCCGACATGTTTTTTTTTATAAACTTAACGAAAGTTTTGTAATCCGCATTTAAAAAACATTAAAGTTGATGTTTAAGAAAAAAAATTTTACACCCTATTCTTTTTTTATTTGTTCTTGGCAATTTAAAGAATAACCGTGTTTGAGTGTTTTTAGAGGATATTTAATATTTAAAATAATAATTAAATATGCGTAGGGCGGACAGAAGTAAAGTCATATTTTTTATTTGATTTTGATAATAATCTCTCTCCGACGTCCCCCTTCCCTTTAAAAGAAGCTCCTCCGGAACATCATTCGGAATTATTCAAACTACGTGTTATATGTATAGTGATCGACGTGAGAGATTCTTGGAACATATCAAATTGATTCTATGTATTAATTGCACAGACATATGAATGCCTACTTTCACCCCAATTATGTTGTAGTTATGATATACGTGAAAATAATATACAATAATATCCGTATCTTGGATGGGTTCAAGGATCGATAATCAACATTGATGGTTGCTAAGCTTTACAGTTTACTCGGTACGTATCTTTGATATTGGTAAATATTTGTTAGAGTGTCTGAACATCCCTTGCAAGTCAATTGTACACGTGAACATTCAGTGTTATTAACGGAATAATATCTGAACCGTAAAATGTTCAAAATTGTTATCGTTTATGACTGGAGAGTCAACAGCTGCCATATTCGTCGCAATGTTACATTATCGGTTAAGGTTCTGCCCAAGTTTGTTGTGTGTTAACTGAACATAAAGTATTGAACAATTTTTACAAGAAACACAAAATGGTTGATAACAACATTTTCTTTCGCATTGTTTACGATTGATTTCCAAAGCTTATATTCCATAACTGAAGAAATCCGACGGTTTGGAGGTGAATAAATCGTCAACCCAAGTTTGAAAAGAAGTTTTGTTATTGGGAGATTCCTTGTAAGTTTTTGGCAGAATTTTTAGACAAAAATGTGTTTTTTTTTAAATTTTACCTTTTTAACCCTACGCGTTTGGTGACCAGATCTGAATAGCCAGGTTTTTACCCACCTCCCTCTTACCCTTCTCCTTCCCCTCCCCAATACCTTCTGCCTCACAACATTCCCCAATTGGGAATGCCATAGTCTCACTGGCTCCAGATTGTTGGGAGCAGTTGGGATTCTTGTGCGGTTAAAGCACTGTTACCTAGGAAACAAAAGTTACGTTACGAACATCAGAACCAATCCATTATTATAACCATGAAAACTTTTTGTTTTAATTGCAAAGTACGACATTAAATCACATTAATCGTTCCATTCAACCAAAATAGTACCGCGGCTTTTTCAGTAGTTATAGGTTGAAAACAAAAATCGAAACGTTCCTGACATAAATTTAATTATGGATGTTGTTATTGTTCAAATATTTCCAATATCATCATTTGAGTTCAATTGGCCATAAAATCATACTCTTAATTACATTATTTCTCAAATTTAACGTTGTCTAAATTGTCGGTTAAAATAATAATATCTCAGAAACTTGAGCTTGTTATTTAGTGATTCAAAGTTTCCAGAAATTCGACAGAGTTCATATTTGACTGGAAACAGTCCTTTCAAGGTAGACTGGCTGTACAAAGGGAATGGTTAAAACTTTAAGATCGCTCGTGTAAACAAAAACAAATAAAGACGTTAAAGTGATGGCATCTGTTTGCTCACTGTTCCGAAATTATACTGCGAACAGAGCTTTAAAGTTCACCGCTTGAGCCATATTTTTTAGAGACAAAAATAATGAATCATGGCTTTTATTTGTTGGACTTACTACATAAAAGCGTTCGGTGGAATAGCTTAATGATTTGAAACACAACGTTTGTATGTTGGATGTAAGTAACTTTGTGTTTGGACAATATTAAATGACACTGTAACTTTGTGTACAGTAAACATTATTAAAAGATACACTGTAACTTTGTGTACAGTAAACATTATTAAACAATACACTGTAACTTTGTGTACAGTAAAAATTATTAAAAGATGCAATATAACTTTGTGTAGGGTAAACATTATTAAATGATACACTGTAACTTTGTGTACAGTAAATATTATTAAATGAAATACCGTAACTTTTTTCATCACAATATGTATTTGAACTTTAGACATGGCTTATATCAATACATATATATACGTGTATAATATACTGTTATATTTATAGAATTTCTATATTCATTGAAATAAAGAGTTGATATTTATACATACATTTTTTTATGTATGATTAAATTGAAAACAGTCGAATGTTGCCAATTTAATCACCCTAAAAATATGGTGAATAACCGTTTTATTGAGACCATGAAGAATAAATCGAGGTACAAAATATACGTAAAAAAAGTATACTCTTTATCCCGATGAGGGAAGCGTTGCTTTCGAAACGTGTAGATATTTATATATTAAAAACGGTGGCGTAAACAAAGCACTTCCTATTAATTTTATTAAAATAAGACAGTTTGAATTTTGAGCTAAAGCTAATATAGCCTAAGTTCCAAAGTTTTTTTGTGGTAATTACAGATTTGTATCGATAGTCGTTTATTAAAAGCATTCGTCGTAATTTATATAATGTTCACCCTCGTTCTTGATAAATATAAATTAGTTTCTAAAATCGAGTTGTTTGGCCGTCCGACCTCTCTGCCTACCCCTGCGGAGAAACGGCGTGATGGTTAGTTAGTTAGTTAGGTAGTTTCTAATAATAGTGGAGTTTTTATTATATGTTTTATTCTTGTTAGGTAAATATGTGAAAGTATGTTGAAATACTATAAAAAGGTGTAGGAACCTAGTAGAAAATGTATGAATGAATACTATGTGTCAATATAAATAGAACAAAGGAATGTTAGGTGGTTACCTACCAGGAATTAAATAATATAAGCATGTCCTTATTCCGGGTTGTTTAACATCGTGGAAAATTAATTTAATATATAATTATATAGTGCATGTACTAACATAGAGAAGAAATGTCAACTCTGAATAAAAACAACACCTGCCCCTTCCAATAATTTGATGATTTGTACAGCGCTGTTTTTGTGAAAAATCACCTCAAGAGCGCTGTATATATACAATGCTGCTGTACTTTCGAGTCATTTGTAACAGATACCTTAGAAATATAACGTATATTTTGCCAGTATTTTGACAAATGTATTTTGACAAATGCGTGTAATCAAATAGCATCTATTATAGAATATGGTATACTACTGCCTCTAGCGGCCCGTATTATAGGCTTCCAGATTGTATTGCCATTGTAATAAATATTTTATTTTCTTTGTAAACAATTTAGACAGTGCGCGAGCAGCGAACCTTTAAATGTTAACACAACCCTGAGCAAAAATATATGTAGGTTTCCTATTATTTGTTTTTTGATTTTTCAATTTCTTTAAATTATTAAGTACATATTTCATAGACAATCTATTAAAATGTATCAAGAAAAAAAATCGAATCAGGCCGCTAGGGGCGCTAGTGTATCATGTTGCCATCAAATGTCAAGAGTAGGAGGTATTGCCATTTAAGAGTATTTGTTTGTACTAATGTCATACTATATTCCATATCTGTCACACCCCGACGAGAATGCCATATTCGAGCTGTAATATAATGTATAATAATGAGATGGAAATTTAGCATTTCAACCGACTGATCTATTAATGTTGAGATTGGCAACCGTCACATTTGACAAATTATGGAGTAATGAACCGTGATCTGTTTAACTGGTTCAAATTGATTAGTAACCAAATAACCGATGTAAGGAATCAATACACACGTTAATAAAAGTAGAATTTGGGCGTCACCTGCACGAAATTGAACATTGGATCAAGCTAAGATACTAAAAATATTCATTTTATTGAAGCAACTTATTGATCGGTATAAACCTTATTCTAGTATTTAATCATTGAAGAAAATGTACGTAAGATAAGATATCATAACAATTACTAAAAATAATTAGGTTTCATTAGCTCAGTGGTTAGAACGTTGTCCCGGTAAGACAGGAGGTCCTTGGTCGATTCCAAGATGCGACTGATTATTATTATTTTCTATGACTTTTCTGTGTCATATATTTCATTTGAGATTTGTTAATACAATAATTTACTTATTATTAATGTTTGTTAATTTGTCTAATTGTTTATTAATTTTTAGTATATCGTTTATCCTGATGAGTGAATCTATGCTTCTGAAAAATATAGATATTTATACATTAAAAACGGTTTGTTTTATTTATTTTATTTTAGTTATTTGTACATTTAAGTTTACAAAATAACTAATTATAACTCTTATAATATTACATATATATAATGATAATTTAAAAAATAATGTTTTTTTCTTGTTTAACTTAATGTGTTTTTTACAATCTATTTTAAATTTATTAATTGTTTCACTTTTGATTGGGTCCGGCAGAGCATTATAGCATTTCATCCCTTTATAAAATATACTATTTTGCGTATTGGCTTTGTTCTTTTTCGGTAGCCTAATATTCTTAAACGTTCTTGTATTATGTCTGTGAATGTCCATGTTGTAAATAATTTTTTTGTAGAAATATATTGGTAACAAGTTGTTTCTGATTTTATGTATAAAAATCAATACGTTCAATGTCAGCATTTGTTTTACTGTTAGCCAATTTAATTCCTTTAACATTTTATCTACTTTTGAATATCTATTTCGCTTTAATATTATTCTCATTGCTCTGTTTTGGAGAATTAACAAAGAATTAATTAAATTAATTAATTATTAAACTTTGTTAACAGTGATGTTAACAAAGTTCTTCTTATTAGTTATATTAAAAATGACGCCACAAAATAATTACACATGTTTCGAAGAAATTTACTAATAATATTGTTTACTCACTGACAGCATGGCAGTGAATGTGATTAGAACCTTGTAATTTGAATAAGAATTACATACCCGTAAATTCATGTGAAAACTCAATTTTTTTCCATCTCAAATTATTGAATATACAAAAAAATATATTTATTTATCTAAAAATAGAACATAATAAGAACATTGGTTACATGTATTCCAAAATGAACAAAATATGTCCTACACCCAAAAATAAATAAAAAATTACGATCGCACCTAAGAATTCAATTCAATTATGTTTATTTCTAAATTTTGAGTGAATAAAAACTTAGAAATCTATATGAATAGCGAACAACATAGTTGAATATTAAACAACGAAGGAAAATCGTATGAAATCGTAGGGGTCGATATATACGACAATGGGGTTATACTCATGGTATCCTTTTTTTTTCGCAGCGGTAGGCAGAGAGAACGGACCGCCCCAAACGACTTGATCTTGGCATAGACTTCTTGTTTTATTCACATTCATACATTCTCTTCTATTATTCCAACTTCTGACATGGCCCTACTCAAGTATTTGATTCGCTTGATCGTGCCATGTTTGTCCGCTGCTTCTTCTTCAATTCACATTCGCATCATGTATTCTCCTAATACTCCTTTCTTCGTTTATTCGCTCTACATGCCCAAACCACCTAAGCGTCCTTTTTTAATCATGCTCATGACGCTTACGTCAGCCTTGCATTCTTTACGAATATTTTTCACACGATCATACATGATTTTACCACACATTCGCCTCAAAGATCTCATTTATAGGGCATTCAGTTTAATTTCATCCTTCCTCTGCTAATTCCATGCTTCACTGCCATACATCAGGGTATTCTCTATATCTGTATAAATTAGGGCTGGCAGTGGGAACACTGTAATTATATTTACGAACCTGCGTTTATGAATTTAGTGATGCCAGGGGGAAACTCTTCATTTTATTTATTAAGCTTCAATAAGTTATCGCAATTAAATATATATCGGTATATCTGAGACACTATCTAGATTGTCAATGAATTCGGGTAGAATTTTGCAGTCATACAATTGAAGATGATATTTAAAAGTTCTTATATTGAATCACGATATCTATAAAAGGGAAAGTAATAAGGTGGCACCAGCATAGTAGGTCGAGCGCTGATCCCGGATAGACCGAGAGGTCCTGGGTTCAAGTCTCAAATACGACCGTTACCTTTTTATTTTCTGTGTCTTTTCTGATTCTTATTCCATTTGAGATTTTTTAATATTATCTTCTATGTTTAAAAACTAATTAATTGTCCATGCATTTTTTTAAATTTTTTTTTTAAATTGTATAATATTGTTTTTCATACAGTGGTAACTTGTATCCGTTAAGCTACTACACATAGCTTGTCAGCAGAAGTTTAGTTCAAGTAACTTGTCAGCAGGAGTTTAGTTCGACAATTTTACATAATACAAAAATAAATAAAAATAGACAATGTACACAATTTGAAAATTTGAAAACAGTAGAATAGATTTATTGGATTGACAACAGACTCCAATTACATAATGGCAATTAAATAATATTATAAAAATATCAAGATATTAGCAAGTTGAGAGATACAAAAACATTAGTACAGTTTTGTTACAGTGAGAATAGACTCTTACGGCCGTTTTTTTCAACCCTGCTGAGGAACTGATGAGCCGAAATTTTGCCTCAACACTGTTCAAATGCATAAATGCGTTCTTCTGAACGAAATTCTCGATCAAATTTACGATCACCTTAGGATATCGATTTTTGTGGATTAAGTTTCCCTCAGTGTCAACAGGGTGAACAAATGTCAGTGAAATGTTAAATGTCATTATTCGTTCGTGATCTATTTATCTCTATTCAAATATTGAATAATAAAGATTT
This sequence comes from Halesus radiatus, assembly GCA_022606495.2. Lineage (NCBI taxonomy): Eukaryota > Metazoa > Arthropoda > Insecta > Trichoptera > Limnephilidae > Halesus > Halesus radiatus. The sequence continues at coordinate 286,392 of JAHDVE020001200.1, forward strand.
TTTGCCGTTTTCGAATGTCAAAATATGTTTTTTTGTTTGTTTTAAATAAAACTGAAAAGAACCTAACTTATTTTACTTACCATAAGCTACGATTTGTCTTGTTTTCCCGAAAGAGAAACGTCAAATGTTAAATGTACGTCTATGAAAGTGAGCGGGCACAATTTTATAGTCTACGAAAGTGGGCGGGCACGTCCATGGAAAATTTAGTATAAAAATGCCTGGAAACAGGCAAACAGAGAGAATGCTCAACAAAACACTTGGCTGATCGGTGCCTCAGATTGATCCTTCGAAAAGTTGGGAAGAACGGCCGTTAATCTAAAAGTAGAACTTCAATAATTTTAAAGATATCCGAAGATATCAAGGAGATATACAATAAAGGAGAGCATCACATTTGTTTAAAGACAACATAATAAATCTCCATATCTAATTAATTCATCTTATCAATCTATTTAAGTATCAGAATGATTTGAGAATTGACTGCTAAAAGAGATGTTACGTCGTCTACTCGCATGTCGTATGTCCCGAAAGTCGTTGAAATATTAGCTTTTGTAATTACATTTTTCAACGCCAACGTGAAAATCAAGTTTAATTGAATTAATGTTATATAATAAAACCGTTTTGTACGGCGGAAGAGATTGAAAAAACAACAATAAATTATGAAAAGCCGTTATGTAAATCAAAAAGAGTTTGTAAAGCCATAAATATTAATAGGATTCAGGAGTTTTAAAAGAGATCAAGGAATACTGTTTTAAAATTCAGTTAACGTAAATTAATGTAATATTTTAAGATGAGATAATAAAGTATCCTTCATTTTACCACCCTTAGGGTTCATAGTGAAGAAACCTTTTTAACGGAGCCTTAATGAAAACAAACTTGTTTGTATTCTAATTAAAGCCATTCATCTGAAACTCAGCGGTGATACAAGCCGTAAACGAGGCTGTTAACAAAGTCTTTGAACATCGCGTGTAATGTCTTTGAGATAAGTATAACAGTAATACATATCAAAACAACACTTGTAGATATTTATTAAAAATGAAATATATAATAATTTCCTCATTTCATTTACATGATGTGATATTTGGTGGAAGTTAAAAGGGTAGCTGTACTCGAGATCTAGATCAGGCGTGACTCCTAGTACAGTATGCTTGACCAGGTATCGTTCAGAGTTAATTAATGATTAAATTAATTAACCTAACATTGCGCCATTTTTCAAGAGAGAAGAAGAGAGAATGGAACTCCAAAAAAGTCTGTCTATGTAGATAATACTGTTTTCATTCACATTCACACTCCGCGCACCATCTCAAATATATGTTTCTATTATTCGTGCTCTTGACGAATCTCGTCTCGAAAATTCGAGGGACATACTTGCCATAATTTGAAGCATTATTGAGTTCGGTTCTGTAGCTTGGAGTCCAATATACGAGATTCACAAAATAAAGATCGAATCAGTTAAAAGAAAACTAATTCGGTCACCTTCATCAATCACACTCAAAAATATCTTGCGAGATGTAGACGTTTTAATTGTAATTTGAAATATATTTAATATTTAAGTTAACCGAACCGATACTTTAAATTATGTAAAAATTTGACTGTTATCTTTTATCAATTGCATATACCAAAGCTATTATTTTTTACAATCATGTTCACTTTGATTATTAATACGAAAACTGTATTTATATTTACGTAATTATTTATTTTTTACTATCTGTAATATTAGGTAGTCATTTAATTGGGCTAGAATATGTAATTTTAACTAGGTTTTTTTTACAGTTACTCCACGCAGGAGGCCCTGAGGAAAATAATTTCTCCATGCTGTTTGGAGGATCTTTCGGAGGATAGAGGAGCTGTTGAATACAAGAACGAGTCGTAAAAGCGACCAAATGTACAAATGATGGGCGCGCGTTTGGCGTGTTTCCTGACTGTAAGAAACCCCGAAACTATCTATATTCTTTTTTAAACAACAAACTTAACCTTTTCCCAACCTCTTAGTGGCAAGAATCCGGACATATTTAGCGATAGCCCCAGAAATTTACCAAATTTCTTGAATCTCTGGTTTTCACTCGTCTTCACTTGACGTTAAGTTTATTTTCTCTTGTTTTTATTTAAGCATTTATTGAATTTTTAATTATTAATTATTTTTATTGAGATTTAAAAACCTCATTTTAATATTTAATCATTGTAGAAAATAAAATAACATAAATGAAACATGGAAACGAAAAAAAAACGACAGAAAATAAAAAGATTTCAGTCGCATCTGGGACTCGAACCCAGGACCTCTGCCTATCCGGGGCAACCGCTTAACCAACTTAGCTAATGAGACCAGTTAAATTTATGTCATTAGCTAAGTTGGTTAAGCGGCTGCCCTGGATAGGCAGAGGTCCTGGGTTCGAGCCCCAGATGCGACTGAAATATTTTTTTTCTGTGTCATTTTTTTTTCGTTTTCGTGTTTCATTTAGGTTATGTTAATATTATTTTCTACAATGATTAGAAATTTATTGTTTCATTCATACATATTGTTGTACTACGTTATTGTAATTTAAAAAAAAAACATAAACCCTCTGTCAGTTGTGTACACAATAAATAAATCTTATTTCTTTCCAGACTTGTACAATAAGTCAATAGATGTCTCATATAAATAAAAGTCGGGTAGGTATATCCGAGATTCTGTTCCGATTGCAATTGAGTTCTGGATGAAACTTTGCAATCATCATAAGGATAGCAGCCAATAATATGGGATTTATAAAAATGGAGGATAATATTAAAAAGTCTTGAACTTGAAGTATGATATCGGTGTAAATGGCGTAAATTCAACTAGTCTCATTAGCTAAGTTGGTTAAGCGGTTACCCCGGAAAGGTAGAGGTCCTGGGTTCGAGTCCCAGATGCGACTGAAATCTTTTTAATTTATGTTGTTTTTTCGGTTTCGTGGTTCATTTGGGATGTGTTAATATTATCTTCTTCAATGATTAAATCTTATTTCAATCGCTTTGTGTCATATAATATTCTCCATCACTCTTTTCTCAGTAAATGCAACTGTTTGCAAGCTACTACTGCATTCCGAACTCTATTAATTGAAATTCTTGCGTTTCATATTCTACAGATTTTTTTTAATATCAAAATGAGTTTAAAAAAAGCGATGAAAAAGGTTTATATCGCACAAGATTATATCATGTAACTTTTTGTGCAGATATGAAATAGGTAGGAACGTATCGAAGGTATTCTGATAAAACTGATGGGATAAAAAATCATTTGACTTTATTCTTCTTAGGTAATAAAATAATGTATTTCCGAATATATTCGTCAGATAAAAGGGTCGTTAAATTTGCCAATTTTATGATCGGGACGGAGGACTTTTGATAACAGTCAGATAATTTCGGGACTGAGCACCGGATTTAAAGAGATTATATTTTTATGATGTAATCCTTATAAATCTTCGAGAACGCCACATGAGGTAGGTATTATTATTTTATTCTTTTCATATTACTATCACTCTTAAAGGGGTGAGGATAGTATGCGACGCCAAAGTACATGTATGGGTTTGTTTTCCATATATTTACATCGATAGTTTTTCCATATAAATTTGACTGCATAATGGCAAACCCCGAGCTCGGAAACAAAACGTTTATAAATATGGAGGAAATATTTTAGAAATAATCACGAATTTTTCTCTAATATTTATCAAAAAACAAATAAATCTCATTAAAATACACATCTCTCTCTGATTGCATGGCAACATGTAATGCATCATGCAATGCAACGCGAATTCAAAAGGAATTCGCGGTGCCCGATTGGATGACGTTTGTGATGATTGTGTCGTGTGGACGTTCATCATGTGGAGCGAGAATATTAAGAAAGGCCTGTACGTTAGAATCCCAAAGATCGCGAATACTTCAAAACAACATCGAAAACCGATGCTTGGGACGATATTACTTTTTTCTAGGGAGAAGTTTACTTTCTTCATATCGGAAGAAAAAGCCAAAGGAAAAAAATAATCAAGGTAAGTTTATTACTTTAATCAGTGGGTGACATTCGCGTAAAGTTTTTGTATTGGCCACTTATTTGCTGACATTTTATGTTCCATAAGTAATGAAGGTCTTCCTTTATACGAGTCAGTTCTCCCTCATCGACGCACCGACAGTCTTTGCCGTTCGTTCATACATGTACAGAAACGCTGCTCCAGCAATCGCGGCCGTTTGTTCGGCATTTCGTAAATAACTGAATATGCAACTCGAACAGGATTCGCGCTGCTCACGGATCAACACGATCAGCAACGGGATTCGCGTGAGATTTGTTTAAGTTGAATTGAATGTTACATTGCACTCATCTGAATGCGGCTTGAGATGCCAATTTTGTCGCTTGTCCAAACTATTAATCGTAAAAAAAAACATTTCATCGATAT